>PVIC010021903.1:0-28164 GCA_004025085.1 Thryonomys swinderianus
ATTGTACTTTATATAATATATACCTAATAGTTGTATAATACAGCATATATAATATATAGCATATATAATGTATCATATATAATATGTATATTATGTCAATATATTATATAAACTATATAATGTAGGGTATAATATATACCTAATAGTTATATCTAATAAGTTGTTATTCTAGATTACAATTCAAACTGAATATAAATGTGATCATAAAATATTTAATCACACTGATGATGAAGCTACCATCCTTGGCAAGACTCTAGTAGTGCAATTAAAAAAATTCAGCACATGTGAAATTTATAACATAAATGAAGAAAGTGGCGGTAATGAATAGGATGATGCCCACACCAAACTTTTAACATTAACTCTCAAGTTTGGGGGGCATAGTGACTAAAGCTGAGCTAACCTAGAAGAAACACGGAAGAGCAAAGCTGCTCAGTTCATGGTAATAAGGGAACAGAGGAGAGAAATGATGCCAGAGAAGAAAAGACTAGGAGCCAGATAAGGTATCTACTCGGGCAAACCCAGGTGTGTACTTTGCTATTCTGTTAGGTAGCTCCTAAGCCAATCAAACTGAAGTTAAGCTCAACAACCCCACTCTTTATCTGGCATATTCTTTAAGTAGAAATATGACAATCATTTATCAAGATTATAAAAATACACATAGTTAAAAACTTGAGGCAAATTTTCCTGTACAATATACCTGGGTAGAAGATACTTTAATAGGAATAGATAAAGGGGTTGACCAATTGTATAGAAAAGGAAGGGAGAATGTGGAGAGAAAACTTTTTTGCTCTTCTTGAAGGGTGATATGTATGGGGTCACTTGAGGACTCATGACTGCTGCTTGATCCACCCCAGGAATCCTGGGACTCAAGCCAAGGTGGCTTGTGGACTTATGCAGGTCGTGATGTTCTTTATGTTCCTTTCTACTGACTGTGGTGCATATAATCTATTAACTCATCCTCCCCTTCTGCGGGGGTTTACAAAATGTTCTTTGTATTCTGTTTAAAATGTTTACTTGTATGTAAATAACCTGCCCTCTTCCTTTCCCAAGCTCAGCTATTATGGCCACCACTTTTACATATACAGTATATAAGCCTGTGTGATCCTAATAAACTTTGCTATCAGCCCTGATAATTTCTCAACTGATAGTTACCAGCTGGTAGGTTAGTCATGACTGTCCAGCTATCAGCTGTCAGTCAGCTATCAGCTATCAGCTGATAGAACCTCTGTCTGTCCACTATTATGCTCCAGTTCTCCTTCCCCATTGAAGGAAGAACTCAACGGTTATGTGTATGTCTTTATATTTATAAATTTGCAAAAAAGACCAGTAGAAGTACAGATTCTTCCATATATCTTATATGCAGGGAGAGGGACACAGAAACCTCTTTAAAATTAAAAAGATAACTGGTGGAATCCTTGGAGAGCAGTAAACAAAAGACAAATACTATCTCATTTGAAAAGGCTGAGTCCAAGTGAATCTGGAGAAATGATGTCATAGCCTTGCATGTAAGTGATTCAGCAACTAGCTGAGGAAACTAAGCAGAGAGACATCCTCTCCTGCTGGTGGTATTTGAAGGTTGATATAACACAGTATGTCAAACCTGGATGTATATATCGAAGTAAAAAGTGCTCAGTTAGCTAGGAAATAAACCTAAGTACTTACAATTAGAATGTTTCACAAGTACGTTTAATGTTTCCATCACAGCGAACATTAAATGAGGGAGAGAAATAAAAATGAGAATGTATAGTTAATTCAGAGTCTGTCAAGCCTCTTATACTTATTTTCCTTAAAAGCTTCCACTTCAGAATGAGTTAGTTTTCTTCCTTCTTTTATATATTTATTTTTTGTGTGTCTGTATGTGAAAGTTTTATTTTGAAAAGTACCTAGTTACCTTTACTGAAAACAGAGGTAAATGAGGATTTTCATAATGTAATCAGGAAGAGAGAGGATAGATTTACTTTGGAGTGGTTAGGAGAAAAGCTGGAGTAAAAATTGTTAATTAAGGCAGAAAAAGTGAGAGTCTTTGAAATGACTCTGTATTGAGTTTTTCATGACAGGGTTTACCTTCCATCTCTTACAGAAAGAAAAGGGTTACTTAAAATAATTTCAGAGGTGTTTTTTCCCCCTTTTTTAGTCATTCCTACTTTACTTTTGTCAACAAGAGCAATCAGAGTTGGTATAAAACATGGGCTTTTATTCTGAAGCTTTTTATTAATGAAAATTTGTTTTAGTTCTGAGTTGTTTAGACTGAATTAATATTAAGAAAGCAAGTATTCCTTTAAATATCATTATTCAGATCCGGTTCCCGCCATGGAGGGCTGAGGCCTGCCCACCGGCCCGCTCCACCCCAGAGCACGCAGAGACTCAGGTAGGGACCCAGACGCCATTCCCACCATGGAGAATTGAGGCCCACCAACCAGCTCCCACCCCACCCAGAGCTGCATTGTGAGGACCCAGGCCCCAGAGGAGCCGGAGCCATTTCCTGCGTCCCACCACATGGGAGCCACTCCATGAGACCAGACAAGATTAAAAAAAAAAAAAAAAAAAAAAAGGAAGTAGCTTCTATTTTGCCATCTACTCCTAGATTCCTCTTTTCACCTCATGTCTCCACATCCTCTCCTATCTTCCTGTCAGAAGCAATACCTAGAAGTAAAAGACCCTTAGGCTGCCCTATTTCTTCTGTACTATTATAAGTAAGTGAGTAAAGTCTCCAACGGTCTTACAGCATACAGTTGGTACGGTTTTATAAATGCCTGTTTATCCTCTGTTATCCGCTGACATATAGGAGGTTCTCAGGTCAAGATGATCTTCATAAATCTGCTAACCCTATTTCATTCTCCTCTTGTCTCCCTACCTACCTAATTCCCCAGTGACCTTTTATCCCCAAAGGGTTCTGGGAGTAGATTTACGATCTACATGTTGTATACACATTGCTGATCAATTCTAGATTATGGCATATGGACATAGAGGTAACTCATGAGCTCAAAGTCTTCAGAATAGAAATTAACAAAACTTTTCATTTTATTTACTGGGTTTAATGCTGATATTAGCACTGATTGTATTATGGTAACAAAGATGATGTGATTTTTCTGCTCAAATACCTCCCATGATGTGTTAGAAGTGAGAACTCCCAAGGGTCATTACAGATTGAAGGGGGACACCTCAGGAAAGTGCCACATCCAAAGGGCCCCAGATAATAGAAAGAGGACTGCAACAAACATTGCCCTGTCACCAGGCAAAGAATCAAACAAATACCATTAGCAACAACAAAAGAGTAGAAATGAGAAAATATACAAAAAACACACATACACAAAGATCACCACCACAGCGAAAGTCAGAAAAAAGGGAAATAGGGCAAACTGAAACTCAAACACCAGGACTCTTTAAGAAGGTGACTAAAGCGGATCTAATAAAATGGAAATCAGAACTCATCACTGAAATCAAAACAAACATACTGTCCAAGGTGAAAGACATCATTAAAGAAGAGATCAGCAAGATGATAGAATCCAAGATAGCAGAAGCAATGGAACCTTTTAAACAGCTTCAAGCAGAGCTCCAGGGAATGATGAAGGAGAATAAAAGCTTGCAAAATAGTACGAATGAAGCAGAGATCCAAATCTCAGATCTAGAAGGCAGCATAGCAGCCAATGAGCAGAAAAGATATAAACTATGGAAAAGAACAAGGGACCATGAGAAATCAATCCAACACCTTCTAGATGGCTCAAAGAAAAATAATATAAGACTGATTGGAGTCACTGAGAAAGCAGGAGACAGTGTAAAAGACATAAAAAAGCTATTGTCAGAGATAACAACAGGAAACTTCATAGGAAAAGAAATGGACATACAGATAAATGAGGCCTATAGGACTTCAACAGGACGTGACATAAAAATATCTACACCTAGACATATAATTATCAAAGTTCCAGGTGCACAACAAAAGAATGAAATACTGAAAGCAGTGAGAGAAAGGAAGAAAATCACCTACAAAGGGAAGCCCATTAGGATCACAGCAGACTTTTCAACACAAACACTCAACGCAAGGACAGCATGGAGGGAAGTATTTCAAGCATTGCAGGAAAATAACTTCCAACCTAGACTGTTGTATCCTGCAAAACTATCTTTCAGAATAGATGGGGATATAAGATACTTCCATGATAAAGAACAACTGAAAAACTTCACAAATACAAAACCCGCACTCCAAAACATCCTAAAGAACATCTTGGAAAAAAACACAGAAAATTCCATACCCACGAGACCCAGGAGAGTGAATTCATTGGTGCAAACAAGAAACTAAACAAAAAAGGGGAAAAGCAAAGAAGAAAAGAACCAAGAACAGGGAAACATGGCAGCTCTGAATATGTCCATATCAGTCATAGCCATTAATATGAGTGTACTCAGTGGGCCAATTAAAAGACACAGACTAGCAGATTGGATCAAAAAGCAAGATCCTACAATCTGCTGCATACAGGAAGCACACCTAATTCAGAAGGAAACCCATAGACTGAAAATAAAAAGTTGTAAAACAATCCTCCATGCCACAGGAAACTGCAAAAAAGCAGGAGTGGCTATCTTGTTTGCAGATAAAATAGATTTCAAACCCAAACTGATTAAAAGAGATAAAGATAGTATATTCTCATACAGGGAACTATCCAAGAGAAAGAAATAGCAATCATAAATATTTATGCACCAAACTCTAAAGCACCCAACTATATAAAACAAACATTACTGGACATGAAAAGCCAGTTAACCATGAATACAATAGTAGTAGGGGACTTTAATACTCCACTGTCACAAATTGACAGACCAACTGGACAAAGAGTAAGTAAGGAAATACTAGAGTTAAATCAAACTTTTGAGCAAATGGACTTATTAGATGCCTACAGAATTTTTCACCCTATGAAGCGAGAATATACGTTCTTCTCAGCTGCTCATGGATCATTCTCCAAAATAGATCACATTCTAGTCCACAGGCTTAAGTAAATACAAAGGAATCGAAGTTATCCCCTGCATACTATCAGACCATAGTGCCTTGAAACTGGAGCTGAATAGCAAAAGAATTTCCAAGATCCTCACAAACACATGGAAATTGAGCAACACTCTGTTAACCAACCAATGGGTCACAAAAGAAGTTAAAGAAGAAATTAAACAGTTTCTACAACTAAACGACAACCCCAGCACAAAATACAGGAATTTATGGGACACAATGAAAGCAGTTCTGCGAGGGAAATTCAGAGCAGTGAATGCCTACACTCGGAAAATAGAGCAAACTGAAATAAACAATCTAATGATAAACCTCAGACAATTAGAAAAAGAGGAGCAAAACAAACCCAAAGCACATACTAGAGAGGAAATTATAAGGATGAGAGCAGAAATTAATGCAATGGAGACAAAGAGAAGAATACAAAGAATCAATGAATCAAAGAGTTGGTTCTTTGAAAGCATAAATAAAATGGACACACCCTTAGCCAACCTTTTTGAACAAAGGAAGGAAAAGGCTCAAATCCATGCTGTAAGAATGAAAATGGGGAAATCAGCATAGGTCCAGAAGTCCAAAGGATAATAAATATGTACTATGAAAATCTGTACTCCAAGAAGATAGAAATTTTAGAAAAAATGGGTAGATTTCTAGACATATATGAACTTCCAAAGCTGAAAGAAGAGGATGTAAAAATGTTAAACAACCTGATATCAATCTGGGAAATTGAAAATGTAATAAAAAACCTACCAACAAAGAAAAGCCCTGGTCGTGATGGCTTCACTGCTGAATTCTACAAAATTTTCAAAGAAGAGTTAATACCAATACTTCTCAATCAATCTCAAATCAAAAGGGAAGCAGTAGTCCCCAAATCATTCCTCGAAACAACCATCACCTTGATCCCAAAGGCAGGGAAAGATCCCACCAAAAAAAGAAAACTACAGGCCAATCTCTCTAATGAACATTGACACAAAAATCCTCAATAAAATACTGGCAAACAGAATACAGAGAGTTATCAAGGAAATCATACACCCTGATCAAGTCAGATTTATCCCAGGGATGCAAGGCTGGTTCAACATACGTAAATCAATCAATGTAATACACTATATTAACAGTCTCAAGGACAAAGATCATATATTATCTCAATAGATGCAGAAAAAGCTTTTGACAAAATCCAACACCCATTTATGATCAAAACCCTACAGAGAATAGGAATCAATGGACTTTATCTCAATTTAGTACAAGCTATTTATGAGAAACCAACAGCCAGCATCATACTTAATGGGCAAAAACTGAAACCTTTTACAGTAAGAATAGGAATGAAACAAGGATGCCCTTTGTCACCACTCTTGTTTAATGTAGTGCTGGAAACATTAGCCATAGCAATCAGGCAGGACAAAGATATAAAAGGAATAAAGATAGGAGAGGAAGAAGTTAAACTGTCATTATTTGCTGATGATATGATACTCTATCTAGAGGATCCTAAAAACTCAATCAAAAGACTGCTAGACTTAATTACCAAATTTAGTAGTGTTGCTGGATACAAGGTCAATGCTGAAAAATCCACAGCCTTTGTTTACACAAACAACAGACTCACTGAAGGAGAAATTGGAAAGTCAATCCCTTTCACAATAGCACCCAGAAAAATGAAATATCTAGGAATCAACCTAACAAAGGAAGTGAAAGACCTCTACTCTGAAAACTACAGGACTCTGAAAACCGAGATAGAAAAGGAAACCAGAAAGTGGAAAGACATCTCTTGTTCCTGAGTAGGGAGAACCAACATCGTCAAAATGGCTATACTCCCACAACTACTATACAGATTCAATGCAATTCCAATTGAAATTCCAGCGCTATACTTCACAGAGCTAGAGAAAATAATACAAAAATTCTTCTGGAACCACAAGAAACTTAGAATACCAAAAGCAATTCTAAGTAACCACGATATGGCAAGGGGTATTACAATCCCTAATTTAAAACTCTACTATGAAGCCCCTGTGATAAAAATTGCATGGTACTGGCAAAGTAACAGACCCAAGGACCAGTGGAATAGATTAGAAGATCCAGAAACAACGCCAGATATACTAAGTCACCTTATCTATGACAAAGGAGCCAAACACCCTCAATGGAGGAAAGACAGCCTGTTTAACAAATGGTGCTGGAAAAACTAGGCTTTAACCTGCCAAAAACTAAAGCTAGACCTATCTCTTTCACCAGGCACAAAAGTAAACTCACAGTGGATACAAGACTTAAACATTAAAACAGGAACAATAAGCCTGCTGGAAAACAGGTTAGTCAAAACTCTTGGAGACATTGACTTACAAAGAGACTTTATGAATAAAACCTCTCTAGCACAAGAACTAGCAGAAAGAATCAACAAATGGGATCTCATCCTACTGAAAAGCTTTTGTACAGCAAAAGAATTCACTGGCACTGCTAAAAGACAACCAACAACATGGGAAAAAATCTTTGCTAACTGTTTATCGGACAAAGGGCTATTATCTATAATATATAAAGAACTTAGACAGATCATCCTTCCCAAGTTCAAAGACCCAATTCAAAAATGGGCAGCTGAAATGAACAGACACTTTTCAGAGGCAGAAGTCAAAGCAGCTAAGAAGCATATAAGAAATGCTCAGCATCTCTGGTCATTCGAGAGATGCAAATGAAAACAACACTGAGATTTCATCTCACTGAACAAAGAATGGCTGCTATTACAAAATCAAGCAACAATAAATGCTGGCTTGGCTGTGGGGAGAAAGGAACCCTTCTCCACTGTTGGTGGGATTGTAGACTTGTGCAACCATTGTGGAGATCCACGTGGAGATTTCTCAGAAAACTAGGACTAGGTGTCCCATTTGACCCTGGTATCGCCCTGCTAGGAATATACCCAAAAGAATTTTAAAAATCACATTGGGAAGACAGATGTACACTCTTGTTCATTGCAGCTCAGTTTGTCATAGCTCAGTCTTGGAAACAACCCAAATGTCCCTCAACTGGAGACTGGATAAAGAAGATTTTTTAAAAGATAAAATGGAGTGTTATTCTGCCATAAAGAATGACAAGGTGGATTCATTTATGTGTGAATGGAGACACCTGGAGGACACACTAATAAGTGAAATCAATAGATCACAGATAGGCAAATACCAGATCTTTTCTTTGATATGAGCACCTGTAGATGCAAATGAGCTCTAGAAAGTATGACAGTTTTTGTAGAATGGGAAGTTTCCAAAGGAAATTTGGCATGGTAATGTAATGAGAGGAAGGAATAAATATGATTCTGAAAAAAAATAAAAGAGTATGTATATAGGGGGTGAGGAGGTGTGGGTGGGTAGGGATATGGATAAAAATGAGAATTGACTTGTGTCCTATATTGGTACAAATTCCCCAGTGTTATGTGTGATTGTGAGATGTATATACCTTGTACCAATAAAGAATTTCAAAAATAAAGAAATATCATTATTCATGATTTTATATGTTTTACACCTTATGATAACAATAGTGAAAGAATAACAAGTATTAATTTTCAGTACTACTTACATTAACAGAATATTTATAGACTTTGGAAATATTGTAAGTTACCTCATAGGAAAAAATACATACATTACTAAAATTTATTGCTGGTGATTTCAGATAAGGCAAAAAAAAGAAATGAGATCTTTTGGTTTCAGAGTGGCATTTTAGTCATGTTAATAGAAGAAGATGTTTCTGTACATGGAGCAAAAGGTAAAGTATGTGGGTATATCTGTATGTTCATGTGAGGGAGAGTCAGTTAAGTTTAATTTTGCCAATTTAGTTGGCCCAGAAGCCATCTGCAGGATTAGTAAAAGACATGTTTAGGTCAAGGTACATATGGCTGCATAATAGGGGCATGATCTTGGGTAATATGTACAGTTGTTTAGTCCCTGTCCTCTTCCTCTTGGGCACTTTCCTCCACTCTGCTGATCCAGCCTCCAGTGCTTGCATGAGAAGTGTTGCCAGTACATACCTTTCTACCTTGGCATTTCTGCCCTAGAACACTCTAGCCATGGACTGAATACCCTGAAATGCTGAGCCAGATGAAATATCTCTTCTTTTAAATTCTAGTTGTTGTATTCAAGGAGCACGCTAATACAGTATGTAAGAGAGAGATAGAAGGTGGAAAGACACAGAAAGAGGAAGAGAAAAGAGGAAAGAGACAGAAACACAGAGAGACAAAGACACAATGAGAGATGAGACAGAGAGATACACAGAGACATAGTGACAGACATGAGCAGAGACTGAGAGAAAAATACTGACTTTATTTTAAAAAGTATTGAAAACTTTAAAAAGAAGCATAGGAATATTCCAAACCCTGCAGAAAGATTGCTAAACCCTAGCTCGGGTATTAAAATATTCATAAAGTCTGTGTTATTTTACCATATGTAATACCTTAGTGAAATACATAATGCCATTTAAATCCAATAGATATTCATGACTCTGTTAACAGACATCAATCATGAATTTTGCAGAAAGTTGGGAAATAAGAATAGAGTGCTTGTCCTTTTTCTGCTGGTGAGGGATATCACTGGATAGGTGTTTTAATTTACTTTTTCATTCATTATCTCTTGTCGAAGTTTTACCATTCACAAAAGTTTGTCAAGGACCCCAGGAGTTGTCTAACCCCAAATCAGTCAATTTTCCACATATTGGGGAATATAATTTGGACAACGTATTCTATTTTCAGCAATACATCTTGTCACATAATGATGACCTTAAAGATTGTTTCTACTTTGCCTAGTGGGGTATTATGTCCATTGATGGTGGAAGTCGTTGCTGCTCTTTTTCACAGCCTGCAGTTTTTGAATACCAGAGTCAAAAATCTCTGTTTTCACTTACATATTCAGTCAGTAATCCACCCCTTTTCTTATGGAGTAGGAAAGAGACTTATACACCAGAAACATTTTTACTCATAATTTAGATATTTTCTATCACATCTAACTCTGTGCAAGGCAACTTCACAGACTCACTTCAGAAAACTACCTGCTACCCAAAAATAGTGTTCCTTGTAGGATCAAAGAATGTGAGGAAAAGACCCTACTTTTTCCTCTTCAGTGAATCTAAGCCATTAGTTATTGGTGTCATTGAACACACCATAAAATTCAACACTAAGATCTTGATTTCTGTGAGTCTGTTATGAGAAATCTATAGCCATTAGCTCTATGATTGCAAGAGCAAAGGTAAAAATAAAGAGAGGTATAGAGGAAAAACAAAAGAGAAAAGAGAAGAGGAGAGAAGAAAAGAGGAGATTAAATATATTTCCCTAATTTTAATTTTAATTGAAAGAAGAATAAATGAGACAGAAGAAAATACAACATGAGAAGTGTGTAGCAATGGAAAAGTAAAGAAATCTCATTCAGAAATAATCTGGCTGGTCAGGAGATGAGCCCTGGTGTGCTAACAGAACACCCATTGGCAGTGGTTATTGAGTTCAGCAACAAGAGCAGTGGAGGGAAGATAAACTGTTGAAATTAACATGTGAGATGTCGACCATTTTTCTAATTAGGAAATATAAAGTCATACAGAAAATGATTAAACATATCTAAACAATTATCAAAGACTTGTAAAGAATATGCTAAGTACAATACTTTAAAAAAAATGTTTTTGGTGACATCCCAGAAGCCCAACCTTTCTATTTTTCCATGACTGAACCTATCCTTAGTGATCACTCTTGTACCACCTGCTAAACCCTCCCTAGGATTTCCTTTTTCTTATTTTACAACTGTATCACCCACTCTGTTCATCACGTATGGATCAGGGTGTTTTATCAAACCCACCATTTTTTGTTTTTGTTCTTTCAGAGTCATATGGCATTGGGGTGACCTTTTAAAGATAGTAAAATTGTAGTATGACAGTCATCTCCTTATAAATATTTCAAGCAATCTGTGCCTGTTGCTAGTATTTTTTCCACCATTGGTGGGTTGATAGCTGAGTTCTGTGAGTGACAAATCAACAGAGTTGTTCAGCTCAGAAACAGGGCTAATCAGCATGTGTTTGGTCTTGTGTCACCTTTTTTCTGCCAGCAAATCATCTCTTGACCTGACTTTTGCATTCAGTGCTTAGTATGAGTGCTACGTGTCTGGGCATCCTATTTTTTGTTTGTATTTTCCTTAAGGAATACCTGTCTCATGAGCATATATCTCTTCCTCTTCTAAACTTTTCATCACTAATCATATTTTCATGGTAATCCTAAATAATTGTATCTTGTAACTTTGACAGAAGTAAATATGTTATAAAGTATTAATATGTCACCATTACCAAAACTACAATACATTTCAAGAGGCACAAAATGATATACTCCAACCTAAAGAAACAAATCAA
Organism: Thryonomys swinderianus; assembly: GCA_004025085.1. NCBI lineage: Eukaryota > Metazoa > Chordata > Mammalia > Rodentia > Thryonomyidae > Thryonomys > Thryonomys swinderianus. The sequence continues at coordinate 11,315 of PVIC010021903.1, forward strand.
TAAGGTATGAATTTTGTATTATTTCCCACTAAATATGAAAAAAGATATTTGGAAGGCATTGGAAACCTTTTTGGGAAACATGGAATAATAAAATGGTTACTGTGTATGTGGGGGAAAGTTTTGGGAGGTATCATATCAATATCCAGTACTCAGAATTCATTGCACAATAGCTAGTAAAAATGAGCTAAAACAAAAAAGAAATTAAATAAAATTATGCAAAATAATTTTAAAAGTTAGAAAGTAGTTTTTTAAATCTTCACTACCATGTCACTCTGACATAAAAAGGAATGATGCACAAACATGTATATCATTGTGAGTGAACCAAAAAAAACCCAAAAACGTTGTGATAAGTGAAAAATGCTGGGGATTTAATGTGACAGGATCTTTTGTTCACAAGACAGAAAAAATATTTGTAATTTCCAGGGACAGAGGCTGAGGAATAAGAGTTAACTATTTAATAGGCATATGAGTTTCCTAAGTGATAAAATGCTTTAAAATTTATTAGTACTTATATAACATTGTGAATATAATATAATATTATATATAATAAAATTCTTCCCTGTTAAATGGATAATTTTATGTTATGTGAATTTCACCTACATTAAAATTTTTCAGAGACATATGTACTTACACATTGATACACAGATTAGATTTTTCTTATATTTGGTTCATGGCTCTTCTCTGTAACCTGGCACTCCGTTTCCTGTTATATTGTATATGCATCAGTTTGCAAAGAACTAAAGATAGCTAAGGTAAAAGTCCATGAAATAAATTTCTTCAATTGTTTTTCTTTGTACACTGAGGTCATGTATGAATATGTATCCATGTAGTTATTACTTATGTGTTTTTATATTAAGAACATATATGTAATAATTATAAAAATAAGATGTACACTCAAATTGTGAAGTTAATGAAAGGCTTATGATTTTGAAATTTGAGTTTTACTTGTAAGTGTATTCTTGAATTTATCAGTGTATTTCAAATTCACTGCTTTTAACAACTGTAAACACTTCCAAAATGGATAGCATGATGTGTTTTTTTTTTTTTTTTTTGAGACAGGGTCTCGCTTTGTAGTTCAGGCTGGCCCTGAGCTCACTATGGTGCCCAGGCAAGCTACCGCAAACTCAGCAATCCCCTTGTCTCTGCCTCCCGAATGCTGGGATTACAGGCGTGAGCCACCACGTCCAGCATTATGATATGTTTTTTTAATTGAATTATTTATTGGTACAATTTATATACATCTCACAATCACACATAACATTGGGGCATTTGTACCAATGTATGACACAGTCAATTCTCATTTTTACCCATATCCCCACCCATGCACACCTCCCCACCCCTATATACATGCTCTTTTATTTTCTTTCAGAATCATATTTATCCCTTCCCCTCATTACATTACCACACCAAATTTCCTTTGGAAATTTCCCATTCTACTCAGACTGTCATACTTTCTAGAGCTCATTTGCCTCTACAGGTGCTCATATTAACAAGAAGATCTGGTATTTGCCTACCTGTGATCTATTGATTTCACTCATTAGCATGTCCTCCAGATGTATCCATTTGCACATAAATGAATCGATCTTGTCATTCTTTATGGCAGAATAATACTCCATTTTATAGAAAAACCACATCGTCTTTATTCACTCTCCAGTTGATGGGCATTTGGGTTGTTTCCAAGATTGAGCTATCATGAACTGATATGTTTTTGTTTTATCTTACTAATAATACTTTAGTTTACTCACTGTCATTATAAGAATTATAAAAGGAATAATCATAAATATGAACACAGGGTTATATAAATCAATACATCTAGATACATAATGGAAAAATTATGGAGTAAAGCACAAAAAGGAGCTTTATGCATTGGGGGAAAGCTCCAACTATAGCAATTTTGTTCACATTTGTCTGTTTCTGGCTTCACTTTCATAGTACATTTTTACAGTGCATCTTTCCTACAAGACTCTGTTATCTTTATAAATTTTATAATTGGTAGTAACTTGCATATATTGAATAAACCCTTATATATCCAAATATATTTTATTTCTACAGTGAGCCTTACTCTTATGAATGTTTGCTTACATTTTATGTGGCAGTATTATTATTTCCCATAAGATATTTGCACATAATCCTCTGCATTAGTGATATTAGCTTTCATTAACTTTTCTTCTATACTCTTGCTTATGTTTTGCTATGGTTATATTAACATCATATAACGTTTTATGTTAACGTCATAACGTTATATGTTTTGTGGTTATATTAACGTCAAAAATACTTTGGTGACAGTACTTCTTTTAAGATTGCTCTGAGTTATATTAATCTCTACGTATCCATTCTTAAATCCAAGGGATGCTTGAAGGTAATACTGACTTTCTGACATTTCTAGAATCTATGAAATTCATTGCTTTGGCACCACTTTATATTTTACTACTTATTAACAATCTTTAAGCATCCCTCGTACAAAATATGTGAATCATGTAATTTTATGTGTTAAAAATTAACACACTTAAATTAAATTTTAAACTTTAACCTACTTAAATTAAAAAAATTAACACACTTACTTCTTACCCTTATTCCTTTGTTTGCCTTTCTCTATGTCCCATTTTCCTAAACTATGATCTTCCCAATTCTAGCTTTACGCATGTTTATCAACTTCCAAGGATTCACTGGCACCATTCATTCACATCTGAGGGAATTAAAATTCCTACTTTGAACAGATTCTAATTTTCTTTTCAAAATTTGCCAGCTGAACCATACTGATTTTTTTTTTTTTTGAGACAAGGTCTCACTATGTAGCCCAGTCAAGCCTCAAACTCAGCAGTCCTCCTGTCTCTGGCTCCCAAGTGCTGGTATTACAGGCATGAGCCACCAAGCCCAGCACTGTGGTATGTAGTACTGAGTGCTGCTGGACGTGAGTCACCATGCCCAGTATCATTATATGTAGTTACCGGGAATTGATCCATGGATCTTATGCTTGCTAGGCAGGTTCTGGAACCACTGAGCTAAATCTCTGGCCTATGGATTATCTTTTAATATACATGTCCAATGTCTCATTATCTATAAGCTATAACTGTTTAATTGTATAATGCTTTTCCTGTAGCACTTTGCTCATTTCTAACTTATGCAACTTAATATATTTCATTGTAATCTTTGTGTGTATGTGTTTTCCTCATTAGCTTTCTTTTCTTTCAGGAAAGAGAAATGCTTCAAAGTCTTATGTATGTGTAGGGATATATGCATATGTATCATATATATATATATATATATATATATAATTCCATATATATGTAATTCCATATATATGAAATATAAATAAATGAGAAAGACATGAAAAATTTCAATACTGTCCAGAATATTTCTTATCAAGCAGCATATTGGTTTCCTTTCATTAACCGGGTCTTTATCACTTTCTTAATCAGGCTTCCCACTTGGAGCTCATTTCATTTGGTTTTCAAGTTTATTTCCTATCTAATAGATTCAAGGTTATTTTTGCATGTTCGTTTTTAATCTCCTAGCTCAGCATTACAAGTCAACCATAGCTGATAGCCTGCTGTAATTTATTGTCTTGGACTGACTCCAAAAATGGGTAATGATTAGTGCTCCATCCAGCAAAAGTCAATATCTCTACCCTGAACTTTTGAGATATTGTCAGTTAACAAAGAAAAATGTACATACTTCGATTGTAGAGAGAAAAAAAGTTTAAACATTTTTGTTTATTTGAAAGGCAATGGTAAACCATAACAAAGCAAATCATTATATTTGCATATGGGATTTTAGTCATTTTTACTATTCCCTGATATATGATCAAAGAAAGGCTCATGTTCTCAGTGTTTAATAAACTCACGTAGATTCACATCACAGGCCTTATTCCTTAGGCCCACTTATTTTGCTCTTCCCATCTTTGATAATATGAAGTGGATTTTTTTGCCAAAGGTTAGAAAATGCTGGCACATTTTCAAAACATTTCTCCACACTTTAGCCTACAGAAGATGTATTTTGCTTATATAGAAATACATTTTTTGGTTGTATTTCAAAACAGTGTTCAGGCACTAGATGGATGTTCTCATACTGGCAGTATCACATGAGAAACCACAAAGGCCTTGGTTGGGAAGTTGCAGAGATGACTGACTGTAGGGTTGTTCTATCATTGAGCCCCTCCCTCTTCATGTTGAAGAAATGAAAGAAAAGCAAAGATGAATAATATCAGCAAAATAACTGGAGTATTTGCTTTGTTAAAGGGACTATGATAGGAAATTTCTCTATGAGATTGTGTTCATTCTCATCTTTATTTTGATTAGTTATAGCAATTCATGTTTAAATAGTACAAGTATTATTTGCACAGCATGCAAATAATGTTTCTGTGGTCTTATAAACTCAAAGATTTAAGGCCTATGTAGCAAACATGAACTGTTGGATGCTAAAAGCTGTTGTTATTGTAGTGTTTATGTCCTTTTCAAACCTGATCACCTATTGCCTTCAGAACTGAAGAGTGTAGAACAGATTTTAAAATGTAAATGAGCATTGTGGAGATTATTACTTTTATTCTTATGCAAAGTTCAGTGTTATCATTTACAAGTTCACTATTTGTACTTGAAAAACTTTTCAAAGTATGGCCACTAACTGATAATAGGCCACAGTACTATAGTTAAAGAGAGAGAGAAATATTCTCCTAGAAGAATGATGGCTCCTCCATGAAAAATTAATCTAAAGTTTAGCATCAGTCACCACCTAGATAAGGTTTTCTAAATCTTGGAGAACAGTACACTCTTTATGAGACACTTCCATTCTTGAAAATCACTCTCTGTGTTCATTGTCAACAACAAATTCATTTGGCCCACTTAACTGACACAGTTCTGTATGCTCAGTTTTTTGCTGCTTAAAACCTTAAAAGAAAACTGTTGAAGTTACATATTACATTTAAAACTATCAAAACCAATTTGGTACAGAAATTTTTTACACTAACTGTTCAGATATTTGAATGCTTAAGTGACAATGAAATGAACAGATAGAGCAACTTCCGACATATGTTCTGTGCCACTCACTGCAGAATCCAACTGAGTGATCTGCATTTCCCTTGCCACTGTCTTACATATGTTTCCATTAGAGTAAAGTCCCAGGTTGCATATAACCTATTACTCATGCCCCAGTTGATTTCTTGAATCATAAAGCTGTAAAAAATTTTGATGCCCTAATTAGATGCTCCTACTTACTGGAAGAATACTTTTATGGTTCAAAATAGGAAGTTGAAAAGGACGCAAAACACCTACACCAAAGCAGAGTGACTAGGGAATTTGTCCTTTATCTGTATAAAAATGAAAGGAAGAATAATAACTTTTACAGCAGTAAAGCGAAATCTACAAATTAACCACTATGTGTTAACTTTTTCCTTTGAAAGTGGCAGCTTTTGCATGTATAATGACTGTATCTGTGAATCAATTCTAAACTATAGATTTCATGACTCATTATTTCAGTTCTTTATTTTGGTGTTAATCTATTACTACTTAACAGCACTTGAAGTTGTGTCAAAACTAGTTAGGTTTAATGAATGTTGGATAAAGACTAAGTTTTGAGGACTCAAACATTATCATAAGTTTGGTATGAACAATATTTTCCACATGTAAAAATTATGGACAGAAAAGATATAAAATTGTACAATCATGAATCTCAAAATGGTTAATATATAGTAGATAAGGAATGTACACATGTGTCTCTGTTTTCCACTCCTAATATCATTTACAAGCAACCAACCAACAGATTAATTCCTTAGGAAAAATAGTATACTTAGAAAAAATAGTATAAAATGTTCAGTGGGCTTCTCATAGGCTCTTGTTTATTTGGTTTTACAGCACTGTAGCTGGAAGTCAGGACCCTCCGGGCACAAGTCAAGTTCTCTCTTGGCTCACTGCATCTCCTTCCCCCAGTACTCTGACTGGACAGTGGTTAAGGCATTTCTAGTTCTAAAGCTGAATGCTTTGTTGGGTTCTGGGAATTTTGCTGGTTTGTTTGCTCACAAGAAGAATCATGAAGCATCATCACCCAGAGAATCATTTTGTTACAGGTAAGGGCAGTGAACAATCCATTTGTTCTTAAAATATTGCTGTCATTTAGACTGGTTTCAGTCTATTCCTTTGTAGTTATAATTATGAATGGGAAAAAAGGCATCCTGTGAAATTGGAAGTTGCTGAAAAGTATGTGTACTTGGCTTTCAAATATGATGCATTTATCTTTCAATAATAAAGTAGAAGTGTCTTAACAGCATCTAGGTTTATGCTAGGGAAGGGCTCTATTTAAAAATGGGGATGGGGATAAGGTCTTATTACGCAGTTCAGGGAAGCCTTGAACTCACTATGTAGCTCGAACTGGCCTTGAACTCAGGTCAATCCTATCTCTGCTTCCTGTGGTCTGGGATTATAAACCTAAGCCACGTATCTGGCATAAATTGAAGACATAGTCAAAATGTGAAAGTGTGTAGCTAAGCAATGTTGTCACATATTTGCAACTACTTTTGTCTTCCATCCCAACATATTCAGAGTGGATTAAAATGTGTCTATTAAAGTCAACAAAGAATCACATTTTGCAGAGTTAAGATATGTTGGAATGGCTCTTTTTCTCTTTAGTCTTTTATGTCATTTCTGGAATTTGAAAGGATAGGTTTATTGATGTCAAGGTTTGTCCATATCTTTCACTTGCTTTTGTTTGTTGAGATCATACAGCTGATAAAGGGGGGGGTGAGCATCCATGAAAATGAAGAAAGAACCTGACTAGTATAGCCTAAGGACTTGAGCAAATGGAGATCCTTTATAAGTTTTCTTCTCCCAAATTTTCATCAATATAATATAACAGGGAGATCTGCAAACAGATAACAATTCAGATACAGTGTACACATCCTTTGACTAAAGTCGGGCTATATCATTTTTCATTCAGTAATTCCTTCAGAAGAAGAGCAAGAAAACTTAAGATTAAAAAAAGGCTGTTTGGGGACCATACTTCTTTGTCACAAGTGTCACTTGCATCATAGAGGTCCCAGCAGGCCACATAGAAATCAAGATCAGAAGAAAGTCAAGAAGGGAGCCACATGAAGGTTCAGACAAGCATTTTGCCAGGCAAGAAGTTTATCAAATGGAAATTTCCAGACTTGAAGGGAGTATAGCTGGAGAGAAGGGCTTCTGGTGGGAAGGGGCAGGGAATAAGATTGGGGAGCTACTCTGGAGCCAGAGCGTACAAGAACAAAGACTGTATCAAGGTCTTTTCCCCTCGGTTTGAGGTTGGGATCCAATGAGGAGCTCCGATCAGAGAAGTTAGTAAATTCTAGGGAGTTATTCCTGCGCTTGCATGAAAAAATAGATGGTAACACTCAACCAGGAAGAGTGTTTGTGAGACTAAATATAATGGACCAAAACAAGGAAGAGTGGCAGTGGAGAAAGGATCAGATTGTGGATGTAAACTAAAGTAAATAGCATGCACAGGATTCCCTTAACAGATGAGACACATGACCAAGAGAAACTAATGGAGTAGTATTGCTTTTGCTGAGCTGTGGAAGACAGAGTAGCAGAAGACTTAGTAGTAGCAGTAATAGTAGTAGCAGGAGGAGGATGGGGAGGAGAGGTAATATTTGGAAGTTTTTCAAAAAGTTGGATTCAAAATTTTAGACATAATATGTTGTGTTTGAATTATTTCTTACAACCCCTTTAGCAGACTTGTTAGAATTGGAGTTAAAATGTTAGATGTCATTTATGTATAACAATTAGACAGTGGTTCTGGAAAATATCTTGTGGGAAGAGAGCAGAGAATGAATTCCACTGAAGCACTGAACATTATGTATGGCAATATCGATCGATCAGGCCTGTGAGGGAACAATAGCAAAGGGGACTGAGAAAGAGTGAAAATGTGGGAGAGATACTAGAAGGGACACAGGTAAAGAAATGATAGCTGGTTGGATCACAGATGGATAAATCTAGAATACACAGAAAGATAAGTATGCAAAAAATTGCACACAAATAGAGATGACATCAGAACAGAGGAAAGAAAAAATAGTTAAATGCTGCTAGTTTAGAAAATGAAAAATGAAAAAAAAACATTAGATTTGGCAATGTGTTAAAATTTGGCATTGGTAAAATTGTTAAGAGCCTTCAGCCTTGCTGGAGAAAAGACCCTCTAAGAAGTTGGCAGATTAACTACTGGAGATAGAAGGTCATGATGATTCCTAATTTTGCCATTAATTGAAATAAGTTAATTCAATGATGAGTGACTGTAATCTAAGCAGAGAACATCCAGTATAAACTTCCTGAAAGTAGAGAGTTTATAAATGCTATGGTTTACCACTTGAACATGTGAGTTATGTAGTGTTGGATTCATGTGAGTTTGTTCAAAAAAATATATTTGCATGAAAGAAGACTTTGGTGTATTTGACTTTGACCTACACACACTGCACCTCTGTTGTTCTGGTAATTGGACATGAACTCCTACACTTGACATTCCATTCAAGGACCTACACACACTCTTGCAATTGGTACTCATTGGTTTGATTTAGGGACAGGTTTAAAAACCAGGATAGAGAAGCACAGAGAAAAAATTAAGAACTGAATCCTTCCACTGAACTCTTTCACTAAATCCCAGTGAAATATGGACCTTATGGCATGTTCTGACATACATCTAAACCTTGGGGAATGTCTTTTCTGTTTCCCCATTATGTTATTAGAATATACAGTGATTTTAATTGTAAGCAGCAGTTGGTAAACAATTTTAAGACTGAGCCTGAGGGAACTGAAAGAGTAGAGCTAAGAAATAAAGCAAAATTAGAAAGAGTAGGCTGCACATTAACATTCACAGAGATGAAATGTCTTCTTGCAGTTAGAAAAAAAATGGCTGGCCTGAGCTATCTTATTGTCCTAGAATTGGATAACAGGGAAATCTGAACTCCAAATGAAAGATCATCAGTATTGCAATATGTTGCTAATAAAAAATAAACAAAACTAACAGGTTCTTTTAAATCTGTTGTACAATGTTTTCATATGGAATAAAGAAACCAGCACTTTATTCAGACTGAAGCTGCAAAGAAGGATTTGAGTGCATAAACTTGTGCACTAAGGAGCTTTGAATGTGAGTTGTGTTTGGAAATGTTAATTGTGTTTGGCAAACTTATGCTTCCTATATTGCAATTCAGATAGCATTATCAGTTTGTAGTTTCCTATTTAGGGAATACTGGATTCTCCTAAACTCTGTACTCGGTACTTTATCTGAATTGATTGCTGCACTTAACATTTGAATAGAGAACTCAGAGAAAAATTTTAAAATAATAACAATAGAAGAAAATAATAAACACGGATAAGCCAGGAGACTGGGGTCTGTGGAATAAAGTTCAAATCCATTGATTTTAGAAATGCTAGTGAAGATTTTCCATACCACGAAAACTTTCCATACCAAAGTAATTATACTGCTGATTATTTTTCTTTCAAAGTTAGAAATGGATAATGCAAAAATTTTATTCTATCTTATATACACTTTCATTTCAAAATATAATTATCTCAGATGACTTCATTTAAGGTTGCACATATATTCTTGAAAAATACTGTCTACAAAAATGCTCATCACATGTCATAAAATGAACTCACAGCAGGCTCTTATGTCTTTTGAAGAACAGAATACAGTTGACCCTCCCTATCTGCATCTTTGTATTCAACTAATCACAGAGACTATATTTTTAAAAAAAACCTTGCCCTTGTATTTAACATATACCAATTATTTTTCTTAACATTATTCCCTAAAGAATATAATATAATAACTATTTGCATAGCACATGGTATTAGAAGCAGTCTAGATGTGATTTAAGCATATTGGGGACATAAACATGTTATATTCAAATGTACCATTTTATGTAAGAGACTTGAGTGTATATAGAGTTTAGTATCAATGGGGACTTGGAACTAGTCCACTGAAGATACGAAGAAATGCCTGTACCATACATCATTAGTTAACTTCCTTTCATTAAGGCACAATATCAAATATCTACAACTGGAAAGGTATATTTAATGTGCCTCACAATTTGGGAGTCAGTCAGTCCATGGTTAGTTGACTCCAGGACAGAAACAATATGGCAGGTGGCATGGTAGAAGAGAACTGCTCACTTCATAGGATGCAAGAAACCAAGCAGAAAACAGTGCCCAAAAGGAATGGGCCAAGGACCATGTATAGACCCTGAAGTCATGCTTCCAATGACCTACACAAATACACTCAAGACCATATACAACTCATTTGCAAAACATTTATTAGTCCAAAGAGATGGACAGATCAAGCCACAATCCATTCCTTGTCAGCCACACATCCAAACACATCTCCTTAAACTACATTTAAAATACAAATTAAAAAGCAAGTTTATAATGCTACCTTATATAATACAGCTATCCTGCATACAGTCAGAGATATAACTTCAAGCCCAAATCTCAAGAATTTCAGCATTTTCCAAAACTTCAAGTTTGTGTCTCTTCTGAGACTCAAGATAAACTTATCTATGAAACCCTTGAAAAGTTAACCCAAAGTATAGATTTAGCACAGAGTACATATTCTTATTACAAAAGAGGAGAAGTGTATAAAGTAAAAGAATATCATCAAAGCAAGACTTAAAACTGACAGAGAAAACCTTAAATCATGTAGCTTTCAGGTCACAAGGTAGTAAAATATGACTCCAGGGTACATGGATGTTTCCCATCTGATGGTCTTGACAGTTATAGTTGACAAGTCCTCTTATTTAGGCTGCTTACACTCATTGCCTGTGGCTTTTATTGGCTGAAAGTCCAAATTCTTAGCTTTTCAAACTTCCTGGGGTATCAGTACTGTCTGTTTCATTCTTAGTTTAATACATTGTTATTTACAGTGATCCATGCCTGGCTACTCTAGACCTTTCTTTCAAATTTTAGTGGAAGTCTTCCTATACTCACAGCTCTCGCATTCTGCAAGCTCATCAAACCTGAAGCATGTGGATGTTATCAGTCTTTTCTTAGTTTAAACAGAAGTTGAGACTCCCTGGACCATGGCTGCAGCAGTCTTTTAGTGTCTACATGGCTGAGCACAGTGACCTGAATCCTGGAGAACCAATTCTAAAATAGTCTTTTGAAGGAAGTATCCTAAAGTCTCATTACACAAATGAAAATTGTATACTTTTGGACTGTTGAACCAGCTAATGCTGGGGCCTCATTGATATCTGAGAGGTCCTGAATTTGCTTTTCTTCTTGTTTCTGTACAAAGAATTTATTTTCTTTTTAATGATGGAATCTTTTTAGAAGTCTTATGTCCTGTTTCCTCAGCACTACAAATGGTTCCTTCAGAATAAAATTATGATTATGATTTTTTTCCAATTTTTTCTGCTTTTCCCTTGATCTCATAATAAATCTTGCTAAAAGTAGCTAGAATTACATATGCCACAGCCTGAATTTTGGTCTGTATGAAACTTCCTTCACCAGATTAAGTGACCAACTTCACTTAACCTCAGTCTACTACAAATACCTTAATATGGGCAAAATGTGGACGTACTTTGACAATGTGTAATATACATGCCTCTAGTCCAGTAACCCACAGAGTCTTTTTTCTCAACTCAAAGTTCCAAATCCTGACTTTTATTTTTTCCATTATTGTCAGCATCCTGGTCTTCTGATCTCTGCCCAGAATCACACATCAAGTTTTATTTACTGCATTTTAAGGTTTCTATAACCTGTAACTATAGATCTTACCAAATTCCTCAACAGAAACCTGTTCCCATGGCTTCTAAACCACATAATTGGATATAGTTACAGAAGTAACAGTATTTTTGCTACCAACTCTTCTGTATTAGTTAACATTTTGGTCCTTTAAGACATAGTATACAGTTTTTGCAACTTAATAGAGGGCAAATTTGACTGACCTCATGGTTTCAAGGGGTTCAGTCCGTGATTGCCTAGCTCCAAAGCAGAAAAAAAAACATGATGGAAGTGTTTGGTGGAGGAAACCTGCTTAGCCCATGGCAGCCAGGAAACAAAGCAAGACACTGTACCACAGAAGAACATGGCCATAGTATCATGAACCATACTGACACCTCTCAGAACATTCTCTATTTCTATTCCTTTCATACTTCCATCAAATTGATATGGTAGTATTAATGGTCATAATACATATTCTATTATAAATTATAGTATTGAATGTGCTCATAGCAATATAATCAAACCTTAATTTAGAGATAAGAAATCTGCACCTCCCAAATTAAGTTAATTGCATAGAACCATAGGAATTCTGAGTACATGGAAACTCATGCTGTGTTAAGGTAGAGAACTATTCTAGTTACATTTGTGTACACTGGATTATGTATAATGTCTCCTTGGTGTGTTTTAAGTATAAGAGAAAATTTCCTTTCACACCAGGAAACTTAAAGCTAAGCTCCTTAAATATAAATATGTAATTTTAGATGAAGACCTATCCTTTGAAAATATACTTCTTTTCACTTTTATTCTATATATTTCTAAAACTAACTCCTTGTTATTTAAAGAAAGGCTTCAGTATTCTCAGTGTTCAGGTTGTTTGTACAACTATTCTGTCTATGCTCCTGGTGTGATAGAAGAATTATGTATCTTTCACTCTTCTCTTTGTCAAGCCTTTGAACTAAGTTTTGTCATTTAGGATGTCTTCTGTTATTTACCTGTAATCCATAAACATCAATAAAGACCATTTGAATGGAAACAAACCGAAGCTGTTTATTGTTTGTGGTAACAGAGAAGTCAGACAACATTATGTGCTTTGATAGGGTATAAAGCCAGATAAAAGTGCGAGAAAGCTTTATAGAGAACAAGAGAAGGGCAGCATCCAGAATTTAGCAGTTGAGGTCTGTGAGAGGGTTTGGATCTGAGATCTCCCATAAGAGCTCGTGTGCAGAACCCTTGACCCCCACCTGGTGTTGCAACTGGGAAATGGTGGGAAATCTAGGAGTTGGGGTCTAGTTGAAGAAAGCAGGCAACTGGCAGCTTGCTTTGACAGGTACATTTTGCCAAAGCCCTCGCATGCAACCCCTGCCTGCTTTCTGCTTCACAGCCTCCATGAGGTGAGCAACTTTCTTTCAAAACATGCTACCACATTACCTGTCCTTAGATCAGGTCCAAAGTAGTGAAGCCAGGTGACCAGGCACTAAAATCAGTGCAATTTTGAACCAAAGTAAATATATTTTTAAGCTGATTTTGTCACGTAGTTCCCAAATAAGATAACTAACACAAAGTAAATTGGAATAAAATGACTAATAGGCATTTCACAGATTTCTATAACCTTCCATGCTAGACTGTGTGGGTTTATAGAATTCCATACACTTAGTTCTTAGGTCAGCACAGTTCAGTTTCAACTGGTTTGGTTATAATTGCCAGAATATCGAGCAACCCTGAGAGAAGAGTATTTAGAAGCAGGTGTGTTTAGGAGTTTTAGGAAAAGAGTTAAATTGGAGATCTGGGTAAAAGAAAGAACATTGAGAAGTTGAAGAAAGTAAAGAAAGAAAAAAAACAGGAAAATAATAGGAAGGTACTAGATACACAGGGAACTGGGCACCACAGAAATACTTTACTGGATAAATGACTCGAACATTTTCATGTTTAATTTTCTCAAACTGCTCATTAACTTTGGGCAATGAATTTCTTTCCTTCCTTCCTTCCTTCCTTCCTTCCTTCCTTCCTTCCTTCCTTCCTTCCTTCCTTCCTTCCTTTCTTTCTTTCTTTCTTTCTTTCTTTCTTTCTTTCTTTCTTTCTTTCTTTCTTTCTTTTTCTTTTTTTTTTTGGGACAGGGTCTTGTTTTGTAGTTCAGGCTGGCCCTGAGCTCACTATGTAGCCCAGGCAAGCCTGGAACTCAGCAATCCTCCTGTCTCTGCCTCCCGAATGCTGGAATTACAGGTGTGAGTCACCACGCCTGGCACTGTGGTATGTGGTATTGATTGCTGATGGGCATGAGTCACCACGCCCAGCATTGTATATGGTTACCAGGGATCCAACTCAGGACCTTGCGCTTGTGAGGCAGGCGCCAGGACCACTGAGCTAAATCTCCGGCCCAGGCAATGAATTTCTAATGAAATGATTTTTGACTCATTTCTTTTCTCTAAAATTCAGAAAATATATATAAAAACTCTTGCGTATTATATAAGTGACATCTTAATCCACTTTTTAAACCAAACACTTGAATAAATATGCCTATTTGTTGAGATATAATTTTTTAATGAAGTTCACCACATAGATATAAGCAAAAAAAAATTAAGATTGTAAATAAAGGAGAAGTTTTTGTTCACTTGAAAATAAGATTTATAAGTAGGCTACCATGAGAAAGAGACATTCTACAAATTAAGTTAATGTTTGGTTAAAAGTGACCCCCATGAGCTTTACGATGAAGCTTCAAAATCTGATCTTTAACTACTTCTAAAGACAAACATAGCATTGTATACTCTACACCAAGCAGTAAAACACAGAGAGCACTCCCCAGGCAAAATGTCAAGTTATCAGGGCTGAACCTTAAGGTAAAGAGAGAACTTCACCCATCTTTTTTATAAAACCTAATTATTTGTTAAAATACATACTTGTACAGTAAAATCCTGAATCTTGACAGTTTGTGAAGCCGGGTTGAATAGCAAGTGTACAGAACAATAAAAACAAGATTAAACATAACAATGTAATATAAATTAAATAAAAACCTAATCTAAAATAAATAGGTCCAACTGAGAATTGACAAAGGAAAATAAAAGGCAAGAAACATTGATCCCAGATAGAGTAATCATTTATCACATTAACAAAACTGAGTAAGCTGTAGCCCCTGAGGCACACTTGGTTGAAGGCCAAGATCTTTGTTGAAGGCATGTCTGTGCCTTGGTGGGACTTCCAGGACAACTGTGATAGCTCCACAGGAAATGAAGGATACTCCAAAACCTTATAGGTAAAGGCATTCGTCCTTTAGAAGTTGCTATAGCAGAAGAGTCACCCTCTTTAATTGCCGTTTGTTCCAATTCAAAGGCAAATGTAAGCATTGAAGCGGTTTATTATGACAAAATAGGGTGCTTTCCCCAAGTTCTAAATGGAAGCTCTTGCCATGGAGATGTGGAGGGATGCCAACTAAAAGTGCTCCACTTTATGTGATTGGTTTGGGTCTTGTTTGGCTTCTTGGGCTCTTTCCCAGTTGCAGGTAAGGACAAAAGTGAGGAGCCATCATTCTTTGGCTAATTCTTGATGGCAAGAGACCAATTGTTATCAAAGGTGTGGTTTAAATCCCTGGGTTGGTAACTGTTGAGCCTATACAGTCCAGAAAGTGTTCATTTATATATTTAGTTTATCAGTAGTTTGAATTTTTCCTAACCTTTAAGAAAATATTTATTTATTTATTTTAATTTTTTTGTAGTACCAGGGAATCAAGCTCATGACCTTGCATTTTCCAGGCAGGAACCACTGAGCGAAATCCCAGGCCCAACTAGTAGTTTGAGTTCTTAAGACTTGAAATCTTATCCCTTTCTTATAATTCCCTCTCTGAGATATCTTGTATGTTATTACAAAAATATAGGCAGAGCATGGTTTTCTAAATTCTTATACCAAAGATGCTGTTGATAGTATGGGAAGTCTAACATTACTAACCTTCCAGCCCCTTTTGGACAGCACAGATTGGGCTGGGGATTAGCAGGGCTCAGCCTGGGGACATGGCAATATAGCTCATCCACAGGAACAAGTTTCAAAGGTGGGCTTCACACACACACAATTCCTTACACTTCTGGAGCATTTTCTTTGAAATATGTTGACTCCAGCTCAAGGTTTCATTCATATTTTCAGAAAAATATTTGAAATTAACACTGCTGTCTGCAGACTATTGTCTAGAATTCATAATTTGTCAAAGTGGCATCCTAAAAGTACAACAGACCTCCGAGTAGTTAAGTAGCCTCTTCTCTGTATAAAATAGTAGGAGCCATTGACATGAAATATCACTTCAGGATCGTACAGCCATAATCAATTTGCTTCAGTTACAATGATGTCATTATGTTATTTCCATCTTAATGTCAGACATACTATACTGCTTTTGCTAAAGTATAACTTTTAAAAATTTAAAAGTTGTTGGGGCCCAGAGATTTAGCTCAGTGGTTCCAGTGCCTGCCTCACAAATGCAAGGTCCTGAATTCGATCCCTGGTAACCACATACAATGCTGGGCATGGTGACTCATGTCCACCAACCATCAATACCACATACCACAGTGCCGGGCGTGGTGGCTCATGCCTGTAATCCCAGCACGCAGGAGGCAGAGACAGGAGGACTGCTGAGTTTGAGGCTTGCCTGGGCTGCAGTGAGCTCAGGGCCAGCCTGAACTACAAAGTAAGACCCTGTCTCAAAAAAACAAAACAAAACAAAAAAATCCTAAATAAGCCAATAATGTAAACAATAAAACAGAATAGTACCAAAACTTTGGTTGGTTAAAACTTGATTAATTGGGTTTATCCACTTTGAACTTGACTTTTTTTTTATTGAATTCTTTATTGGTACAATTTATATACATCTCAAAATCACATATAACATTGGGAAATTTGTACCAGTATATGCCACAAGTTAATTCTCATTTTTACCCATATCCCTACCCACTCCCCCCTCCTCCCCCCTTATACATGCTCTTTTATTTTCTTTCTGTATCATATTAATTCCTTCCCCTCATCATATTCCCACACCAAGTTTCCTATAGAAATATTCCACTCTATAAAAGCTGTCCTACTTTCTAGAACTCATTTGCATCTACAGGTGTTCATGCCAAAGAGAAGATCCGGAAGTTGTCTATCTGTGATCTATTGATTTCACTTATTAGTATATCCTCCAGATGTCTCCATTTGCACCTAAATGGA
>PVIC010021904.1:0-13100 GCA_004025085.1 Thryonomys swinderianus
TGACACTAGGATAAGGGTTTGCACACTGGATTAGTCCCTAATTGGTTTAGCACGGTCCTAGGTATGGCTAAGGGCCACCCCGGGTGTGGGCAGCACCACCCAAAAGGTTTCTAGCCTGTATGGGATACAATGGAAGGGAGCCCTTGCTCTGCTGTCTGCTTGCTTGCTGCTTCCTGCCTGTCCTGCCACGGGCTGCTTCTCCCCTGTGACACTACTCTGCATTCCACCCTATTTCGGAGCCTGCTCACTATGGACTGAAACCTCTACTGAGCTAAAATGAATCCTTCCTCCTTTAGCTCATGAGTGTTGGATATATTTTCTTAGCCACAAAAGTAACCAGGACAAATATCTAAACTTAATTTGATTTTATCTCCTAATGTCATATTTCTAAATAAGGTCACATTCATAGGTACCAAGGGTTAGAGGTTCAACACATTTTGGGGTAAACACAATTCCACCTATACTATATGTCATTTTTACCTACCAAACTGACAGGTATTTGGTGAAACAAGTTCTTTCTATATATCCCAGGCTGACCTCACATTCAGAGCAATCTTCCTGCCTCAGCCTCCCAGGTACAAACATGTATTACCATGCTTGGCTTAGAATTTACTCACATACTTATAATTTACATACTTAGCAAAGTATGGCAAATGTGTATACATATATACTAAAAACCTGAGACTGAAATAATAAAGCACTGTAACAAAAGACAAAATTTTATACGCCATATTACCTAGTAATCTGTTTCTTCTATAAATTGGAGATATTTTCACATTTATTTTTACTTGATTGGCTTCTAGTGACAGGAACCAGAGCTATTGAAGGAATAATAAGCTAGGAAAAGTTCTCATAGAAGAGCTTAGCAATATTTTTCAAATATGTAAGATTTTGCAATGTATTGTTCAGCTTCTATAAATAAGTGTGGAGAATAGATGTGGATGGGAAAAGTAGGATAAATGCACTGGTAAATGTTCAAGAGTCAGTAGGAAATTATTTGTAATAATAGCAACCATCAAACCTAAGTTGTATAATGATTAGATATAATCATAAAAGAATTTATTCCTTAATCCATATACATACTTGGAATTCCGTAGTGTTCAGGACTGAAAGGGCTTTGGGGTCATAAAGCTTGGAATTATAAAGGGAAAGAATGTTAGATGAATACTTATTTGTAAACATCAAGTACTCTCTACATTGTTACGGTTCCAGTGTCACCAGGAATACAATCTCAGACAGCACCATTATATATGCCACTGAAGGGCTACTTAGTACATATTTGATCCTGTAAATATTTCTTTCCACTCTTTGGCATCAAGAGCTGTGAAAGGTCTGATACATTACCCTCCTACCCGCAAGCTAACGAGTTTGCCTCACATACCTTCCAAGAGGACTCACAGGAGAAGAGACCCTCCTGGGCTACAGAAAAAGGATTTTAATGGAGCACAGCGAACAGCATGAACTCCACATTAATATCTGTTTCCTTTTTGCAGCCTTTCCAAAGACCCCGGCAGGTGCTATGTAAGAGTCAAAGCAAGTAAAGCGAGTTCTCCCCCTCTAGGCCGGGTGTGTGGTATCACAGCCGAGAAACCTCCAACTTGGGAAACCAAACCCTACCTACTTAAAGGGGCCTGAGTGCAGACCTTCTTTTTCTTTTTTTTTTTTTTTTGCTTTTGAGACAGGGTCTTGCTTTGTAGTTCAGGCTGGCCCTGAGCTCACTATGGTGCCCAGGCAAGCCGCCGCGAACTCAGCAATCCTCCTGTCCCTGCCTCCCGAATGCTGGGATGACAGGCGTGAGCCACCACGGCCGGCATTGTGGTATGCGGTGTTGATTGTTGGTGGGCGTGTCTCCACGCCCAGCATTATAGGTGGTTACCGGGGATCGAACTCAGGACCTTGCGCTTGCGAGGCAGGCGCCAGAACCACTGAGCTAACCCTCTAGCCCAGACCTTCTGTTTTGTTTTTCAATACTGGGGTATGAGTGTGGGGCTCAGTACATACTAGGCAGGCTCTCTACTCCTGAGCTACCTCTCTAGTTTATCCGTGTCTTTAAAAGAGCACGGAATTTATGTATCAACCATTTTTCCATGGATTACTTTTGAGTTATATCAAAAACACTTCTGCCTAATACAAGACCTCGAATATTTTTTCATATGTTCTCATCTATAAATTTCATAGTTTTAGGTTTTAAGTGTAAGTTTATGAACCATTTTGTGTTAAATTTCTTTGTATATGGTGTGGGATAAGGGTCAAACTTCACATCTGGATAGCTAATTGTTCTGGCACCATTTTTGGAAAGACTGTTTTCCAATGAGTTGACTTCATACATTTATAAAAACCCAGTGTCCCATAAATGTGTGGGTCTGTTTCTGCACTGTGTTCTACATCATCGATCTCTTTGATAGGTTTCATTGATCTCTCTTCATACCAGTAGCACCCTATATTGAATTCTATGGTTTGACAAAAATTTTATAATTAGGTATCACTATTTTCCCAATTTTATTCTTTTTAAAATTCTTTTAGCTATCCTAGATTCTTTGTGTTTTCATACAAATTATAAATTAATCCAGTTTTTAAAAATAATTTTGAACGTGCTAGGTAGTTTCCCTTATATGAGAATATATGGGAAATTTAAGTGATTAGAAGAACAAAATAAAAGAGATTATAAGAGACAGTGACATAGACCTTGTGGAGACGGGAAAAGGACCTAAGAACACGCAGAGACAGGGAGGTATGGAGGGGAAGGTAAAGTAAAAAAGAGTAAGATGTGATATACATATACCAGTTCTTCAAGATGAATATAATTATTACATATCACAAACATTTATTAAAAAATAATTTGTGAAAAAAACTTGTTAGGATTTTGGCTGGGATTTGTGTTAACCCAAAGGCCAATCTGGGGAGAATTAATAACAATATTGAGTCTTTGACACATAAATAATCCATACCTGTTCATTTAATTAATAGCAGTACCTGATACATGACAGCCACCAGTAGGTTTTTCTCTCTCTTTAAGGGTGATGCTTCAAAAATTTCAATCAAGGGTCAATTTTAGCCCAGGAAACACTGAGGGTCCCAGATGTTGTCCTACTGTGTACTGGAAAAACAGCAATAGAATCAAGAGGCAATAAGATAAATAAAATTCATTTTCTGCTTTGAGGTTTCCAGATTTCTAATTCTAAAACAGAATTTTTTTTTCCCCTAAGATTCTCCTTAGAAATCCTCTATTCATTATTCTACATAGCTGAATCGTTTTTCTGAATATTTTGTCAACTTTTTTTGTTTTTATTTTTGTTTTGTTTTTTTGAGACAGGGTCTCACTTTGTAGTTCAGGCTGGCTCTGAGCTCACTATGTAGTCCAGGCAAGCGTCGAAGTCAGCAATCCTCCTGCCTCTGCCTTCTGAGTGCTGGGATTACGGGCGTGAGCCACCATGCCCGGCACTGTGGTATGTGGTACTGATTGCTGGTGGGCGTGAGTCTCCACGCCCAGCATTATATGTGGTTACTGGGGATTGAACTCAGGACCTTGCGCTTGCGAGGCAGGTGCCGGAACCACTGAGCTAACCCTCTGGCCTATTTTGTCAACTTTTTATCTCTTTCTTCGTTATGCAGCATCCTATTCCACGAAGCTAGACAAACAAGATTTTTTAAAATGGCAATCTAAATTTTAAGAACTTAAGCATGTTTATTTGACACCTCCTTTACATCTTTTCCACAAACAGAAGGACACTGTCTCTGTGGGTTCAGCTTGAAATATTTCCACCAGATGTCTTTAGGCCTCATATGAAGAGACTCAATTAAAAAATCTAATCATACTGAGACAGCAGCCTTTGGTTTGAGATCTTTGTTGCCATGTGAAAACTCTCACTATTCTTTCCTCTTACTATTGCATCCTGTGGAATAATAATCTGACACCTTCTCTTAAAGACACAGATGGTATTCTTGTTTTAAAATACAACAGTAGGGCGTTAACAAAGTGTCCATACGCAGATTAATAAGGTATATTTCCCCTCCTCTTTTCCTGCCGTGTAAGTAACAGAAGAACCAAAAGTTGCGAGTTGATTGACAGGTCTGTGAAAAACTACTAATGTCAGACAGCAAGGCCCTGCCAGTCACTAGGCTGTAGCAAGCAGGGGGTATGCACAGTAGGAAGAATGCGAAGAGATAATAGGAGGTAAAGTTTCAGTTGTCCCAGTCAACTTCCCTGCAGGTTAGCTCTCCTTGTTTAGGAGGTTGCGCTTCTGTAGAAGAGGGGTCATTACATCCCTGAAGCCTGTTCCTCAAAACTTCCCGCATCCCACCTTATAGCAGTCAGTCCTGCTGACTGAGCACTGAGGTGAAGACTCAAGGACAACAGGCCATGATTTTGCATGTCACAAACTGAAGACTTGGAGCTCATGTGTGGAAAAGGATGGTGCTCTCAACCACGGACCATTTTTTCCACTGCTCTTCTTGCCAAGGCCTGAGCACCCTAGGGGAGAGGCTGAGATTTCCCTGAATCATGCAGTTTAATGCCCACAACTCAGGCAGGGCTGGGATCTCTCTCTGAGGCTCACTGGCAGCCATGTTGATGCCTGTGTGTTAACTGAGGTATGATAGGAAGCGTCTTTGTGCTGCAGGCGAAGACTGCTCCTTGGTCCTTTAGTCTATCTGGATTGTGTCTGGCAAAGAATGTCAAATGCCCAATGAATGGGATTGAAGAGTTAGGAGCCTGAGTCCCTACAGGGTGAGACAAGTAGTAGGGTGAGTCCAGAGTGGCAACTGGATGAGCGAAGGGTGGAGGGGACGGCGTGAGCCTACACACTGGCTCTCTGGCTCCGGCGGACGGCCATGAGGACCTGTAGGCTCTGGTGGACGTCTCCCACGTTTTCAAGGAAAATTAGATATCCAGATTTTACATATGACAGGCGTATTATAAGATCATCTCATATAGGCATTTCAAAAACTCTGAGAGTGATTTTAAAAATCCCAAAACACAACAAAAAACCCTAGTTCTTCATCATCTATAACTACATGAGCTAAACAAGAACTTCTTCTAAGACACAGACTTCTACTGTGTAACCTCTCATACAATTAATACTGCAAGATTCAATCTGAATGAGAAGGCAAAACAAGCTTAAAGTACAGATAAATCTGAATTTAATTTACAGAGAGGAACCGAGACAGTCTTCCCAAACTCTTGTCCAGGTATCTTAAATACTTACAAAGAAACTCTGAGAAATTCAGTGGTCATATTCTGATGGAAAGAAAGCTAAGAATAATCTGCACATCAGGAGGCAATACTTTTATGTCTTGGCAAGCTTGAAATGGTTGAACGAGGAAGTAAGTTCCTTTTCGGAGTCCAGAGTTCTTCAGAAGATAACATTTCCTGTCACACTTCAGATGAACGATATACTCGATTAAGTTGACTGGGCTTCCGGCCCGTGCAGCTTCTGCCCAGCAATGCTAGGATAATCCTGTTTTGCAGGACTGGCAAAGTGCAGCGAATAAAGCTCCCATACTCTTACCTCTGCAGAGGCGGATCAGGCCACTGACAACTGTTAGCATTTCTTGATGGTGAAAAACCTGCCAAGCACCTTATTGATTTATTTTTATTAGCAAGTGTTTGCAGTACACAGTGATTGCATTTCTTGTAGGGAGCAGGAACATGGAAAGAACACATCTTCATACTTTACTTCATTCTCTATACTTTCCATGCCTCCCTACTGCTTCCAGCTCTTGGTCCTCATTTGCAAAAGCTCTATGTTTATTTTTTCCAATTCTTTTTTTCCATCCCTTTCCCCTCTCACATCTCCCCAACTCCTCCATCTCATGTCCCTTCCCACTTGAAAAAGATCTTGCTGCTTCCTGTTTATCTTTTTATCTCTGTTTGTAGTTTCAGGGATTTCCCCTATGAGGCAAACTGTGCAGTGTTTAAGCTTGTATGTCTAATTTATTTTACTTAACATTCTGAGCTCAAGTTGCATCCATCTACCTACAAATGTTTCGAGTTATCCTTATTTATGACACAGTAGTATGCCACTGTATGTAAACACCACGTCTTCTTCATGCACTCATCTGCTGATGGACACATGGGTCATTTCTAAGACTTAAAAATTACAAGTCATGTTGGGCTGGAGGGTTAGCTCAGTGGTTCCGGCGCCTGCCTCGCAAGCGCAAGGTCCTGAGTTCGATCCTGGTAACCACATACAATGCTGGGCGTGGTGGCTCACGCCTGTAATCCCAGCACCTTGGAGGCAGAGGCAGGAGGACTGCTGAGTTCCAGGTTTGCTTGGGCTACATAGTGAGCTGAGGGCCAGCCTGAACTACAAAGGGAGACCTGCCTATAAATAAATAAATAAATAAATAAATAAATAAATAAATAAATAAATAAATAAATAAATAAATAAATAAAAGCTGCTGGGCATGGTGGCTCACGCCTGTCATTCCAGCACTCGGGAGGCAGAGGCAGGAGAATTGCTGAATTTGAGGTTTGCCTGGGCTACATAGTGAGCTCAGAGCCAGCCTGATCTACAAAGCGAGACCCTGTCTCCCAAAAAAAAAAAAATTATAAGTCATGCTGCTTATAAATGGGTGTGCGTGTATTAGTGTAGCATGATGACATTAACTCTTTTGAGATGAGACCTAGCAGAAGAATACTGGGATCAAAAGGAATTCCTAGTTTTAGTTTTTTTTGAGAAATCTCCATACTGATGTCCACAGTGACTGTACTAGTTAGCATCCCCCCCCACAGCTTCAAATCTTATCTGATTTCTTGATGACAGCCATTCTTTCTGCAGGAAGGTAGTAGCTCAGTGTACTTTTATAATGTTTATGATTTTTATAATTTATTACACCTCTATTATTTTTAAATTTTTAATTTTATTAGTATATCTTTGCATTTCATGCAGTTTACATTCATTTCAGCCCAGCAGTTACATGTTTTTTAAAATCTCCTCCCCTTTCTTGCCTCTCTCAACCTCCCCTTTAAATCCTGTATTTTCACTCCTATTTTTAACTCTTGTTGATACTGTTAAACTTAGCCCATGTTATGGTATGTAATTTTTGTATTAATTGAGGTTGATAGGCTCCTTTATGTAACACATCTTTATTCTACTTATTTCTCTTTCCCCTCCTCCCCACCTTTCGTGCTTTTTCCCTTGAACCACTTCCCTATCACAAAAGATCCATCTTCTTGTCCTCTTCTATTTACCATTATTCTCTTTGTTTGTATTTTTCCTCACTCAAATGAGAGATACTGTACATTATTTAAGCTTATGTTTCTTGCTTATTTCACTCGACATTATATTTCACAAATATATCCATTTTCTTACAAATGTCTCAAATCTGTCTTTTCTGACAGGGCCCTGCTATGTAATCATGCTAGCCTTGAACTCACTATGTAGCTTAAATTTGAGGCAATCCTCCTGCCTCAGCCTCCTGAGCATTAGCGTCACAAGTGTTCATACCAAGCTTGGATTTGTCATTCATTCTAGCAGAGTAGCATTCCATTATATATAGGTACCACATTTTCTTTACCCATTCTTCTGCTAAAGGCTATATAAGCTATTTTCAGGATTTAGCTATAGCAAGTTGTGCTACTCTAAATATTGATATGTATGTATCACTGCAGTATGATGTCTTAAACTCTTCAGAGAAGATACCTAGCAGGGGAACTGCTGGGTCATACGGAATTTCTAACTTCAGCTCTTTAAGAAACCTCCATATTGATTTCCATAATCTTTGCTCTAGCTTATATTCCCACCAACAATTAAAGAAGGCTCCTTTTTCAACAGCATTTCTTGTTTGATTTCTTACTGATTGCCATTTTTTCTAAGATGAAATGTTAGCATTGCTTTAATTTGTATTTCTCTAATGATCAGAGACAATGAACATTTTTAAATCTATTTCTTCTGTGAAGTATCTGTTCATTTCTCTTACTATTTATGACTAGTTCTCTAATTTTAGGTGGCTTAATTTTTTTAGTTCTTTATATATTCTAGATATATAGCTCTTTGTATTTTCTAGATAGTCCTCTGTTTGAGGAGTAACTGGTAAAATTTTTTCTCTCATTCTGTAGGTTGCCTCTTCAGTCTACTGATTGTTTTGCAGTAAGGGTGCTTTTTAGTTTGACATAATACCACTTGTTGATTCTTTTCAGTCATTCTCTATCATGAAAGTAACTTATTTCTCCATTGATTTTGAAGATTGTTTTGGAGGTATATCAATCTGGGCTGGAGATTGTTTTCTTTCAGGACTTGAAATATTTCTCTTCCAGCTTTCCTTAAGGGTTTATATTCAGAAGTTTGTTGTGATTCCTCTAGGCTTCCCTTACAGCTAATTTGTATTTTTTTCTAATACTTTTTCATATCTTTCTTGTGCTGAATTTCTGGAATCTTGATAATTATATGCCTTAGTGTAGATTTATTTTGGTCATGGATAATTGGAATTCTATATGCATCACTGATTTGTATGCCAAATCCATTATCCATGCTTGGAAGTTTTCTTCCATTGCTTCTATGAACATATTTTTTTTTTAATGACATTA
Source organism: Thryonomys swinderianus (assembly GCA_004025085.1). Classification (NCBI taxonomy): domain Eukaryota; kingdom Metazoa; phylum Chordata; class Mammalia; order Rodentia; family Thryonomyidae; genus Thryonomys; species Thryonomys swinderianus. The sequence continues at coordinate 8,528 of PVIC010021904.1, forward strand.
GCACTGTCTCTGGTCTTCTCTGCTCAATCTTATGCTGTTCTTTGCATCATCTTCCAGCTGTTGGGCTGAGTTTTCATGATCCCTTGCTGTTTTTAAGGTATCTTTCTTTTCAAGGTCACTAAACACAATTCTGTTTGTTAGATGTGATACTCTTTACTCACCTTGATTCAGACAACTGCATGTACTTTCAATGGAATTTTTAATATCATGGATATGTGAATCTGTCTCACAGATTGCATTTCTTTCCTATGTTGGATATTCATGGTTTCCACCCTTTGCTTAACCTCAGTTTTTTATCTTTGTCTACCTAGATTCACTGAGCATGTCTTTCATTTTGATTATCGTTTTTTTACCTGAGAAATTATTTTCTCTGTAGCTTTATTCACTTATGTCTTTTCCTCTGCTGCTATCATTTCAAAAAATTCAGGTGGTGGCTTCCGATTTCCTCTCTTGTTGTGCCATGGACTTGTCCTATGTAGTCTGGAGGTCTGGTGTAGCATTTTGTTTCAGTGTCTTGTCATTTTTATTTTATTTTTTGTTTGTGTTGATAGACGTAAATTTATGACAGACAGTTTTATCACTAGTATTGAGGCTTCCCTAGGAAATGTCTATTCCTCAGATATGTCTTCTGGGCATAGGTGACTCTTGGTCTTTGTGTCTAATCCAAGATCCTACCTTCTCAGTTTATTAAAAATCAGAAGTTGCTATCTATTTGGTTCAGCACCAGTTCTTTGGTACTGGTCTATGATGATGATGGTTATGATCCCAGAAATCATACAAGGGAAAAGAGCTAATTATAACAGGTATGACACCCTCGCTAAAGTGGTACAGTCAGCAATAACATCAAGCACAACTTTACAACCAAAAAATTATGGTAACTATTAATTTGGTACATTTAACCATATGGGCAAGGTTTACAGTTACATAACAAAATTCAACAGAGCCAGGAGCTAGTATGCAGTGAGTCTCCCCTTAGTAACACGACGTTACCCTGTGGGGAAGAAATTTAAGAAAGACAGGGGGACAGAATAGATAAATGAATAGAAATACAGCAGAAGCAAAATTGGAGAGCAAAAGATGATTATCCAAGCTTTGGGAAACTGGAGAAACAAGTAGGAATGAAAGAATGAAGGATAAAGCAAAAGAGCACTGTAGTGAACTAAAATGAAAAGAGACAATGTTCATTCACATGAAAAATCTAAAAAAAAATTGAGGTAGTTGAGGAGAGAAAGATGAATTAAACAAAACAAAGGTAAGAACCTAACAACAACCTCAGAAAGAAAAGAAAAGAAAAGAAAAACAAACCACCAGATAGAAAAAGGGAAAGGAAACAGAAAAAAAAATAATAAAATTCCTCTGGTATCCATAGTTCTGTGGTAGTGTCCATAGAAGGTACTGTTCCAAAACTTTGCTGCATGACTCCACCAAACCCGCAGTAGGATCGGCGGTGGGCACAGGGCTGCTTTCGGCCCCAGAGCCAGGTGTTGTGATTGCTCCTCTCCAGCAGCTTTCCAGATGTCCTTGATTTGCCTGCACAGGTTTCTTTACCGTGACTGTCTCTGTGCAGCTTTCCCAGTGGCTGTGGCGTCCTCGGGAAGCAACAACCTGGGGCCGCTTCTCATCTCATCTCCAGATAGTCTCTGCACAGCCTCCTCGTTCCGCCCCCACTGCCAGGCCCATGTCCTATCACCCTGCTTGTGAAAGGGTGCGGAGTGTGTGCTGTTACCAACACAGATACAGGCCAAGGCCACCCGGTTCCCTTTGTCCTCTTCCCCAGCAGGTCGAGTGCTGACCTCCCAAGGCTATTCAGATTCCAAGCTTCTGTCCCTTTCGCTCAAGCCACTGGTTGCTACTACATTCCCTGAGTGCCTCCTGCTGCACTGAACTCCCTAACTTTGCTATTTCTCGGGCTGCTAGTTAGCCACTGGGACACACAACAGAAAAAACAAAAGCTGGCAGTGTCCCACCCTCTGGGGAGGGAGCAGTTTCCTGGCCACTCACCACTGCGTGTGCTAGTGACATTTGCTGCCAGTTGACAGCGTCCTCTGTGGAGGAAGGCAGGACAGACAAGGGACCTTATACTCCAAATTGTCCTGTATGGCTTGAGTTAGGCGCTCTTGCAGTCCGTCCATTTCCTGGAGACTTACGATCATTCTTGGTCAGCACCCTGTGCTGCTGCAGCCCTACGAGCTGGTACACTGCTTTATAAAGTCCTATGCCTATGTTTTGCGTGATCTACAAGCATCTTGTTTGGCTGATTTTGGCCTCAGGTTATGTGTCCCTTCCTTTCTTCCAGCTGTGTTTTTAGTTAATTTTCTTTGAGTAGCTCCAACATGGCTCTCCTCTATTCAGCCGTGTGGAATCCCTCTGTGGATTTTTTTTAAAAAACTGCTTTATTTAGTCTCAGTTTCACTGATTTTCAGTCTCATCTTTATAATTTCCCTCCTTAATTTTGGCTTAGGGTTGGTTTGTTAATTCTCAAGTATTTGAAGATTGCTCTTAAAATTATCTATTTGAGCGGACTCTGCTTTCCTCTTGTGAGCATTGACTGCAGTGAATTTCCATCTTTGAAATGCCTTTACAGCATCTCAGAGGTGTCCAGGAATTAAACCATCACAGTCATTAACTTCCAGAGAATTTTCTACTTCTTCTGTGAGCCATGGTTGCTTAGGAGTGCGTTGTTAACTTTCCAGGAGTTTGTGCCTTTCCTGAAATTTCTTCTGTCGTCGATTTCTATTTTCATTGCACAGTGTCTCATAGAATGCATAGGGTAATTTCTGTATTTTACATTTACTTAGACTTTGTGGAGTATATGTGATCTATTTTGAAAAAAGTATCATGTGCTGAAAAGAATGTACACTCTGTTGGAGAAGTGTCGAATACTCTGTATATATCCATTAAATGCATATGTTCAAAGGTGTGGTTTAGCTCTGAAATTTCTTTACTATTTTTTTGTTTAATTGATCCATTCCTTTGGGAAGGTAAGGTGTTAAACCGCTATGACTGTGTTAGTGCTTATTTAACCTTTTAATTACAGCAGTTGTTTTTTTTTAATATAAAGATAGGTATTCTGGTATTCAGCATGTACATGTTTATTAATGTTACCTGTTGTTGGACTGTTGCCTTAACTGAACTGTAGGGAGCTTTATTATCTTTTCTCATAATTTTAAACTTGAATCGTACTGTTTCTAATATTAGAATTGCTCCGTCAGTTTGTTTTCAGGGTCCTGGTGCGTGAAATGTGGGTTTCCATCCTTTAGTTTTTAGCCTATGAATAACTTTTTGAATTAGACGCCTTTCTTGAGTGCAACAGCTTGTTGAATTTTGGTTTTCGATTCAACCTGGCAGTCTGTATCTTTTAATTGGACAGTTCAGGCCACTGACTTTGAGAGATGTTACTTTATAGATGTATTAGATGTATTGTTTTTGTCAAGACTATATCATTAAGTATGTATTCTTTCTACAGCTGGTTTAGCACTTCTAAGCTGATTTTTTTTGTAGAAATACTTTATTTTTTCATCTATTTTAAATAATAGCTTTACTGGGTAAGTTAATGTGTGTTGGAAGTTATTTTCTCTTACAGCTTGAAATACTTCACTCTTCTGCCCTACAGGGTTTATGTTGAGAAGTTAGCTGCAGTGTTAGTTGATTTACTTTTATTTTTATGTATGATTTTTTGTTTTTCTCTAGTTGCTTTAAAAATTCTGTATTTTGATGGATATCTGGTAATTTAATAAAGATATCCCCTGGTGAGCTTCTTTTTCATCATAATTATTTGATGTCCTATAAGGATCATTTATATGTATTTCAAACTCTTGTTTTAAATTTGGGAAATTTTTTCCCTGATTTCTGTAAGAATGGTAATGAACCCATCCTATCTTCTAGTTTTCTCTAGCTGTGATTAGCCTCAGATTGATAATCTTATTATCAAGTGGAAGGACAGTCTTTTGTTCTTTTATTTTCTTTCCAGATTTTTTTGAGCTTTTTATCATGATCCACTACTTTGCCCTCATACAGACACTGTCTTCACAATGCATTCTGCAGTGTACAAAGTCTATACAGTTCTTTATTTCAGGTATTTCGGTCTGGCACCTTTTTAAGGATACATATCCCTGTTGATGAAAGTTTATGACTTATGTGAAGATGTTCAGTAGGATGTTTTCTCCTCATGAATAGTTTTCAGCTTTGTCTAGTGCTAGTATATACTCCTCTGTTCAGATGAACATAGCTACAATAAAGTCATCCACCACAATAGAATTGAATACAAACTGGCTATTGACAAACCCTAAGAATCAATCATAAGCCATCCTTAACTATACAAAAGAAATGTATAGTTATAATAAACACTAAGACAAAGACATTGAGCTACAGAAATATCTAAACAACTTTACCTCCACTACCATAACAACTATAGGAACATTAACTCTACAGGTCCACAAAGTTTAATGTTTATACTTCTAAGGATAGAGATTTTGCAGAATGGGAGGACAAAAAGTAGAATTTGAAAAACTAAGTGATGGTAAATGAGAAGAAGGTGATAAAAGTGAAATAAGGGGGGCTGGAGGGTTAGCTC
>PVIC010021904.1:13200-28238 GCA_004025085.1 Thryonomys swinderianus
AAAAAAAAACAAGAGAACAAATTAGAAGAGAGAAACCAAGAAAAGAAAAGAAAGTGGACACGATTTAATTTCTCATTTTTACTACCATTACATTTTTTCTTTCTCCTGTTACTTACCCCTATACCCCATTTCCCTTTGAATATTTTCTATTCCACAACATCTATCATATATTCTAGGGCTCATGTTACATACTGGTACAAACACTCAATATTGATCACATCGTGTGATCACGATGTGTATATATAATGTACCAATAAAGATTCAAGAAACAAAAAAATGTCAAAAAACAATAATAACCATTATCAAAATTATGTTCAAAAAGTTTACAAAGCAATTTAATTCTCTTATCTATTAAACCCAGTGAGAAGGGGAAAAAGTGGAAAAAGGAAACCAAATCAAAACAGATAGAAACAATTAAAAAGAAAATAAGAGATAAAATTCCCAACACCACCTAAAAATAGAGGAGAAAAATAAGTGGATCCAAAGAAAAACATTTCCATATGTTATCTCCAAATCAGTGGTTTCCTTCCAGGACCTGTAGTCTTTTGAATCCAGCAAGTTACATTCCCTTGAACCCTGGTTTGTAGCTTATGGGATTCTGAGGATGCTCGCGGGGTTCCTCTGTCTATGTGGCACCTGGCACGTGTTCCTAGTCACATGGGTAGAGGAAAAGCAAGCCGATTTCTGGTCTCCACTGGATGTAGTAGGGGGCAGGGCCTCAAGCAGTGCTCTGGACTCGATGCACCATCTTCAGATCCAGCGACCGGTGAAAGCTACACAAACCAAGCCTGGCCTCCCCTGTAGAAATATGGGCTGAGTTTACATTTCTCAGAGGATCTGTGTTTATCCTTCACCTTCTCTGCTTCTGGCCCTGTGGCTGACACTGATAGTCTGTCCAGTAGGGTAACACTTCAGTCCAGAGTGAAACTCTACCCCAGGGGTTCTGTGGTTCCACCTTATACGATCAAGCCTTTCCCAAAATAGTGTCTGATTAAATTATCTCTGGCAATCTAGCGTTTGCTGCACTGGATTCATCTTCAAGTCTAAGCCACTGTGAAGAGGTCATTCTTCGGGTAAACCCCAGACCTGTTTTCAGTGCACACCAGTTGTGGGTTTTTCTTGGGGCTAGTGTTCATGGCCTGTCCATTTTTCTCCCTGAAGCAGCCAGCTCTTCTGGGCTTAGCTTTTCTCTGGGATTTCGGCCCTCGGCCTTGATCAAGTCGGTTGTTTAATTGTTACCTCTGCAGCCCTGTGTTGAGAACCAGGGTGCAATGCTAGATAGCAGTTAACAGTCTGATACTCACAGCAGGCAGGCTCCTCTGAATTTCTCAAGGAAGTAAATCTAATTGCAGTAATAACCCTCCCCCATTTGACACCCAGTTCTAGCCACTTCCCATTATGTCATCACTAGCTTTGTCTCCAAGTCAGAACAATGTTGATTACTTTAAGACTGAGGTAAAAATTGCTGCATGAACTTGAAAAGTCAAATAAAAGTGCCTTCTTTCTAATTCAGTGTTCTTTGGTTAAGCAATTCAAGAAGGGCTGAAATCGAGTATTTATGTGATGAAAGCTGCCTTCTAGCCCTGTTCAGGAGTGACCTGGGCAAACCATGATGAAGGAAATTCCTCTGAGTGGTCAGAATTATTTACCTCTATTTGTGTTCTTTAATGAATTGGGTGATTTGCCTGATGTGGAGATTAAAATTCCTGCATCCACCGTGGCTAGTAGCGTGTTGGCCAGGAATCTGAATAGAATACAATGAGGGACAAAGATCTCTTGTAGATCTGTCGGGAATGTGGTCGCATCTCTCAGAAGCACCACTGACTGTGAAGATGTCTGTACCCTAGATCCTTGCTCACTAGAAGGGGCCACTTCAGAAGAGACTCGCTCGGGCACTCAGGCTCTGAGGATGACGGGCTCCTTCTTTCTCCAGCTACTTTGGTGCCTCTTCAGGGATCACTGTACACGGCGGCCATAGCAGCATGGATGAGGCTCTTTAGGGGCGCTCCGACACAGTTTGTTGAGCTGCTCAGTGCCAGCGAGGCCTCAGGATAAGGCACGGCCCTTTGGCAAGTTTATGACAACGGATCTTTTTCACCACAGAAGGGGAAGCAGTGCTGATAGACAGATATGTAGGTAGATAGATATAGGTTTTCCTTCCTCACCTTCCATATGTATATGTATATATATATATATGTACATATATGTATATATGTGTATATATACATTTATATATGTATATATAAAATAAGATATATCTATCTTAGATATATCTAAGATATATATATATATATATATATATATATATCTTATTTATGAACACAAGATAGTTTCTGATTAGAAAACAAATTACCTGCAAAGGGATGTGGGATTTCACCATGGAATTCAATCGTCTGATGTGGGTCTCCTCACACAGAAGCAGCTCGCTCTGTAGATCAAAAGAACAGCCTGCTGAAGGCTCAGCCGTGGTATCATCTGAGAGACAATGGACATCAGTCAATAGTAGTAATATCATTTCTCTCACAGTCAGAAATGTGTGGATACTGGAGTCAAGGAATAGGGATAGCAGCACCTCCTCTATTATACTGTATTATACCACATTATACCTCTATTATACCGTATTATACCGTATAAAACCAATAGGCCATTTAAAAGATTTTTGCTTTTCAGCCTTCAAACATAGTTGCCTGAGATCTGAGGGAGGCAGGAATGTTTCTTTTGCAAGCCAAATCACAACTTCATTGTACCAGAATGTGGAGGTTCTGCCAGATAAAGAACATGCAACAGGTAGCAGAATTAGTAAGAGGTGTTTATCTGTTTTGGCCTAATGATTAAATAGCAAGTGGAGAGCAGTATAGCAGCCATGTCTTGGTACTTAACTCTCTTCTCTGGCTCCCTCCCACCCCCCCCTTTTCATGTACCTCGAGACTATAAAGTTAAGTGAACACAAGCTTAAATATCTCATGGTTCCTTTAGTATGAAAAACTTAGTATACACATAAAGCATGAAATAAAAGAAAATAAGGAAAAGGTATTATAATACATCGTGGACAATCTATCTAAATGTGTGCTTTGATTTAGTGCAATTTTCTTATATGTTTTACATGTTCTTTGCCTTTTTAGTCTGAGTTTTAATCTGCATATATAATTCACTTTATAAGGTCTTATGAAATAAGTGAATCTGATGGTGGAAACATATACCTCTGACTTCGTGACAAAAGCTCTGAAACTTCTTTAGAGAACAGGGTCCATGCTAATTGCAGAAATGTTCAAAGGTTTCTCTCAGTCTGAGAGGCTCCTCCACACTCAGTGTTTGACTCGCCAAAGTCATGGTTATTGATGACTAAACAGTACAAGTATGAACTTGGTGACCCGAAGAAATAGCGTTGCTTTTAACTTAGAGAGAGACTGAGAGACACAGTCCGAGAAAGACACAGACAGAGACACACACTTGGGGAGAGAGAGTCAGAGAAACAGTGAAACTACTTCTTTCAGGCCAAAATGAAGGGAAAAATACTTGGTGCACTGCGAGTAGGGAGAATCAGAGAAGAGAAGGGGAAAAAGGGAAACAAAGCTTGTGTACATGGGGAGGGAAGAAGGGCTGAAGGGGGAGAGAGCAATGGGAAAAAAGGACTGAGATGTATTACGTAAAGGTGTCAGTGCCTACGATGAATGTGATCACGATGCATGACAAACGTGTACTGACAAAAACAATTAAGTTTTTAGAAAAAGTAAGATCAAAAGTTGGGGACTATTTTTTGGAAAAAAAAATCTGAACTATCTCATAAGTAGTGATGTCTACAACCTGAAAAAACCCACATGGATCAGATTCTTTTTTTTTTCTCATCTAGTATTGTCTCTAATATTAGCTATAATTTTGTCCATCTTTATTAAATAACCTTATTTGGGTACATTTTAAGTTACTGGGGGTCAAATGTCCAAATAAGCTAGAATGATCTGGTGTTTCTGAGGACTGAATTGTCAATATTTTAATTTTAAATATAACTACATCATGAGGTGAAAGAACTGTGCTTCGTATTCCTCAAAGAATACTTTATGACTTGCACTTCTCTCTTACAGAAATCACAAAAGTTGGCTGCTCTATATTCTAGGAGGAAGCTCTACATAGTAAGAGCTGCCAACAATGATAAAAAACATGGCAATATGGTAAAAAACTCATTTTCCATGGGATTGTTTTAGTGGTTGCAAGACCATTTTTATTTGTTCACACTCACAGGTACAGCAGACGTAGACATTGCTGTATACACAGAAGGGAAGAAAAAAAATGAGGCATGGTATCTTTGAAAGTGTTCAAAATGAATTTTAATACACGATTTAAATAAAAGCAAGGAACTTGGGCACCAAATATGTGAAGCGGCAGAAACGCATTATGAACATCCACAAGTCTGGACTCATAATGGAAATGTTGACAGCTTCTGAAAGTAAACAGCACTCTGCCACTAATTTTCTTTGAGGGTAAGATTTGTATCCTGCTGGGCTTATAATTTTGTTTTCTCTTTTTGTGCTGTTCATGTGTAAATATTGCCAATTTAACTTGACACAAAAAAGAAAACAATTTTATTTCTAAGCTAATGAATGATAGATAAACTACACTCTAGATGAAGTATTGTAATATAAGCTTCCTGACAGTGATTTGAGGAGGAAAAAACCAAGCCATTTCAAATGCATTTGTAACAAGGAGACAAATTTATTGATTTTAAAAGACAAGACACCATTTTGTTTTGAAAAACACAAGAAAGCTAGCCTGAGTTCAAGTCTGAAATATTCAGAAAAATCCTACTAATATCTTTAGTATGTTCCAGTCATTTGTTTAAACAACACACTAAAAGTTAATATATATTTTTATAATTATAAAAGTTCCCCAGTTATTGTACAGTACACAATACAAATCGCCCACAAACTATTATTTAGCTCCTGCCAATTTTCAGAGGACATGATATACTAAAAGATTTAGCATTTCTCACAAAAATCACATCAGGAAATACGTATTTACAAAATCAAATACATTATACAAAAAAACCATCACATGTTATTCGGTAAAGGTGTTTTTAAATAATTAAAAAGTTTATTCAACTGTAGTCCAAAAACTGGAAAAGAACATTACATTATCTCACACATACAATCTCTACAAAAGTTGCTTACCTCATTTACATAATATATTCAGTCGATTGTAAAATAAATGTTCAAATATCTCCTAGTGTTACTATGTTTCTGTGCTTGTGGGACTGAATAATGTAATCTGCCACTTACTAAGTGAAATTTAAATGATGGCACTTAAAAAAAAATACAATATCTTAAAAAAACACAATGAAAGAAGTTTTACCTAGAAGGTACGAAAGCCCTGAGTGATAGTAGAATTACTGATTGGTAAGCACTACAATTAACCTAATTAAAAGTTTACCACCTCAGGCACAAATTTCCAAGTTTTCTCAAGGCACTCCAAGTTCCTGTAACCAACACAGATTGGTCACCTCCATAGGTCCAAATTGATGGTAGAGATGAGTAGAGAAAAAAATTTGCTTTGGTACAAAAGATGCTTTTAAATGAATAAAAGTCAATACCTTCTTAATTGGATCATTTAAAATTGTGTTTAGCAGGTTAAGACAAAGCAATCATTTACTAATTTATTGAAGGAAAAATTTGCTTCTTTATCAACAATCCTTAGATTTTTTTCTTTCCTCCCCCAATTCAAAAGTCTTCTGACAAAGATTTGTTGTCCTCATTATTGACCTACGTAAACAATTCTTACCAAATATTTCATTACTCAGGGCTTCCAATCCCACGTCATAATTTAGTGAAAAAACAAAGGAAAAAAGGGAAAAAAGAATCAAATACCCAACCAAATAAAAGACAAATACATTTATTTTTAAAAGACATATTCCTAATTACTTTAAACAAAAGGGTAAAATAATCCTAGGCAGTCACTTTGTAAGTGGCTTTTACTATTTAAGTAAAATTGGTAAACTAAACTTAGGTCTACTGGCACATAAAATCACTAGCAGCAATGATCAAGGCATGCAAACCGAGAAGCATTTACAGTAAATCATCATGAAGAATCAAAAGAAGAGAGTTAAATTAAAACCCTTTGAGTATTGCATGTTAACACATGAGTAATCTGTACGTTTGACTTCCTAAGTTGCCTTAAAAAGCAATGTGTACGGCATACTTGCACTATGCTAGGCGTGTCCTTCTACCAGACGCAAGAATCGGTTACACTCTCGTCTGTGCCCGGTGAGGGCAGCGCAAGCACAAGGACATCTGCAGACAACACTGCTCCATGTTCGGTCACGCGGGGGACAAGGGGACTCAAGTGCACAGAGACTCCCCTGGACAAAGCCTGCCCTGCTGCACGCAGACTGTCACTTAGAGATATCCGAAGCAGTAGTCACAACGTCTCCTGACAGACGAGCTAGGATCAAGTGCTTTGCTCTTCATTCTATCTATCTATATATAATTTTTCTGACAAAGTATTAAGTATTGGAGCACAGATAAAATTATGCCCTGTGTGAATTCCCAAACAATATTTTATGAGCGATGCAACTCCAAATGGCCTAACTGGCCCCAAGGAGTTCAGAGTCTCCATGTCCACTTGAACTTGTTTCTTCCTAAGGCTTTACTTACATTGAAGTTTCTAAAGCTAAATAAGCGAGATCATTTGTTTTGGGAAAAAAGAAAAAAGAAATGTAACCACCACCCCACCCTTTTTAAAAATCATACCTTTTAAAGGCAATCTAGATACCTTCAATGTGCAGAAATCAGTTACGACATAGGTTCACAAAAGCCCATGAACTTGTCTTCCTTTTCTACAGAGTCATGATGTGATGCTAGAAAAGTTGATTTTTTTTTCTGTAAACAGTACACTTACTTAGATGGCAGTGAATATTTGGGAATAAATATATATATCAAGCCCTCTTCAAGGAAAATTAAGAGTTGTATATAAAATCCAAGTGTTCCACGTGGGAACCCTTTTTCTTCCTACCCCCCCTTTAAAAAAACAGCATAATTAGACATTTGGATATAGAGTATATTTTACCAGTCTAAGTCTAAATAAATGATCTGAAAGGCTTTGTCCCCCATTGTGTATCTTACAATGCTCAAAGGGTTAATACAAGGCATTACATCAAAGGGGTTCTCTAACACTAGAACTAAGCACTGATTTAATGCTTCTATTCCAGTTTTTAAAATCACCAAACTTGCAGAAATACTAGGATTCCATGAATTGATTTGTTCTAACCATATACATGGAGGTTGTTCTGATTTAGAGACAAGCCCAATTTCCAGTAGCACTGTATGCCAACCCTCCTCTCCCAGGTCCCAGCGGGACTCACACAGTTCACAAAAGCTGTCATTTCAATTTTTGGATGGATTTGACTTCCTTAAAAACTTTCGGGAGGGAGGAGAGGTTATAACAAAATCAACTTATTGTATATAACCACTGCCTCACGTTGTATTCAAAGGTGACTTGCCAAGGTTTTTAACTTTCTCCTGTGTCCACACAGGGTGGACTGACATCACAGTGACACACATTTTTTTCTTTTTACATAAAAGTTTCAAGCACAGCATTGTTTTAGACATTTCAAATATATCATCTGAGTAATTTCTTAAAATCTGAAAATGCATTTAGCACTTCTAGACAGTGCATTCCTGTAAAAAAAAAAAAAGTTTCATGATTACGGTATTGATACTGCATTCATTCCTGAACTTTTACAGCATTCTACAAGCATGTGTTCAGTGTTACTTGTCTAGTACAACTCATAGGAAGTCCACATTGAACACTAATTTTCGGTATGCAGTGATAAATCCAGTTTTGAAATTTTACTCATTTTTAAAGTACACCATCTAGAGAGAGGTGCATGAACCGTGCTATACAGTACAAGAAAAAGGAAAGCAGATTTCAGAAAAGGCAGTAAGACTTATACAGTCAGTCCAAACATAGTTTGGGTGAAAATCCTGGAAATTGACCAGCAACTTGATAACCAAAGAAAAATAGAAAGTTGGGCACTGTGTTCCAAGAAGATGGCTCACCCATTCCACCCTATTGTTCACTGGTTTTGTAAATGCCAATCTTTTAGGTATGATTCTCAAAGCATGCCCATGATACACAATCCTGGCATATGGTCAACAAGCCTGTCTTACATTCTTCCTCACTGAAAGTGTGGCACTGGATTTATGCGGATGCATTTCATGTCTAGCGTTTAACTGCAATGCCAAGAAATACCGGTAAATCCTTAAAATGTGTATTTTTGTCACTAGTCAATAAGGACAAAGGAGGGTATTAGTGGCTAGTATTATTGGGAAAAGTCATAGTTTCATTAAATAGAAAAAAAAGAAATTAAATGTTCAATAACTAGCTGGACGTGGTGGTATATACCTGTAATCCCAGCACTCTGGGAGGCTAAGGCAGAAAGAGTATACATTAAGTTCAACTCCAGCCTGGGGAACTTAGCATCTTAGCAAGACCCTGTCTCAAAAATAGAAAAAGGCCAGGGATGCAGCTTAGTGAAAGAGTTCAATCCCCAGCAGCCCCACAAAATTTATTTTTAGTAACTACAACAAATGTGATTGTTCTAGTTTCCTCCAATATATAAATTACTGCTTTTATTTAAAAAAATTTCAAAATTCAAATTAAAAGTTGTTGAAAATGCACGTGTCTTGTTGTGAAATAACTGGAAGTAGTGTTAACCACAGCTACTGTTTTGTGTATTGGTCACGATTACACTAGCCACAAAGAATTAATATTCTCAACTATTTCCAAAAGCGATAAAAATATTTTATCAAGTCAACTTCAAAAACAGTAACATTGAACAGTATCTAATATGTCCTAATTTAGAACAAACCACGAACAATTGGAAGAAATGTTGAATCCTGGAGGGCCCCAGTGCTTAATTCTCATGGATTTACACTTGTCCATTATTATCAGATTCCTCTAATGAAACAAATATATCCATCATTAAATTAAAGGAAACAGTGATAATAAATATATCTAAAGTCATTCAACAAACAAGATGAAAACACTAAGTACATTTGGTCCAATACAGCTCTGGGGATAGTAGGTAGAGACAGGAAACTGAAAAAATTCAGAAAGGAGAGTCAAAATGAAGAGTGGTTTTCCTTTTTGCAAATTTTAATTTTATGTGTAAAAATGTCCTCATGTGCAATGAAATAGATTCATGGTCTTTTTGCAGGTTAGGATGTGTGTGTGTGTGTGTGTGTGTGTGTGTGTGTGTGTGTGTGTGTGATGAAAATTTACTGTTTTGGGGGGAGAAAAGGGGGATAGTAATTTAAATGATATTTAGATGAAGCGATGTTCAGATGCTAATGAAGATTTTCAAATATATCAGTAAGTTCTATAATACAAAATTTGAATCAATTTAAAAATTATATTTAGATCATTTAAATTGTACTTAAGAAATGCTGTTGAATTTGAGTAGTCTTAGGTAATCAAGCAACAATGATTTAATACACTGTATGAGCCGGGCACGGTGGCGCATACCTGTAATCCCAGCACCCGGGAGGCTGAGGCAGATGTATCGCCATGAGTTCGAGGCCAGCGTGGGCTACACAGTAAGCATAAGGCCAGCCTAAACTACATAGTGAGACCCTGTCTCAAAAAAATACACTGTATGTTACTGATAAACCATTTGGTATTCCTAACATCACGATTGCTTCACCCTCTACTTCCCAACCCCCATCCCCTCACCCTAAAACATCTGGAAAGATAAATAATTAAGTTTACCATAAGCCTCACTAATAATCTGTAAATCATTTTGTGCTTCCTTTTTTTGGCTTAATTATTCATTGACTTTGCCGATTCATTTTTACAACTTTTTAAATGAAAGGACATGCCTTTTCCATGTTAATAATTTGAGTGCTCAAAACAACCTTGGCATTTCGTGCAAATTAAAATGGGGATGGGTGTATGCTCTCTAGGATCTCGCTTTCTGACTTTGCAGCAGACTCCTGCCCTACAGGAACTCGTGTGTGCACGTGGACACCCAGACACCCAGACACGTGGACAAACATTTAGACTGAAAAGATGCACTTCGATAAGTACCTGCTTATTTCGTTTACTTTCTAGAATTGTAACTAGATACGAATGGTCTAAAATATACGATTTTATGTAACAAGTTAGTATTAAAACTAGCCTGCTATTCCACCCTTAAGCAATCAGATTTATAATCAAGTAATATTCAGCTCTAAGAATAAAAAATAGGTTCATGGTCACTCAAAGAGGGAATCTGAGTTTTGTCTTTCTGTTTTGCTTCATTTCCCTAAACTTCCTTTGAAGAACATGTAACCTGTCCTTACCTCAGGAATCTGAAAAATGACAGGCACACTTTGTCAAATGGGTTGAGGAGTTATTCACATGAACAAAATAAACCTTACTAAACCTTAGCTTCAGTTCTGTTTTAAGGCACCATGTAATAGCCGAGGTACAATGATCCCTGATGTACATTCTTCAATGGCAATGGTCTGTCCAGCCACCTATCCAAATCCTACCGAACTGGGGATAAGTAACAGTGAGGTGTGCCAGTTACACTGCCTTCAGGTTCTGTTTACAATTTTAATCCATGTACTTTAGAAACCAGGAAATATTTTAGAAGGAAATAATGATATGCAGGTTGCTACATTCCTTGCATTCTATAAATTTTCTTTTATAATAGCAGCATATTGAACTACTATTAGAAAAAAGACCTGGAATAAAAGAAAGTCATCCAAATGGAATGGTTTCCTGTATGTCCAGCTCAGCATAAGTAGCATGTACACTAAAAAAAAAAGTCAAGTCATGTTTTCAGTTCAGTATCTAACTATAACAGCCCCACTCAACGGCAGAATGCATCTGAGCTGTGTGGTCCCAAATACAGAATCAGTAGTCTTCAAACAGAGGAATTGGGATGCAAACAATAGTTAAAATTGGATGTCTAGTGGAAAGCTTTGTATTGTTAACATGATTTAATAATTATGTACACAAATTATGTACATATTAGCATAATCTCTTGCAATTCTGTCATTTACTCTGAACTGATAAATGCACAGCTCAATTTTTTCAGAGAAAAATAGATGACCTTTCCAGCCCTCTAGCACTATAATAAAAATGCTCTGTATTCTCTCCATATTCCAAAATGTTATCAAAATAGTGTCTTAAGGTTCTGTCCAATGAAAAGCACCTTTCAAAAGCAAATTTGATGCATCTGCTGCCGAATGGGCATGCCTCCAGTGTAAATCAAAGAAATTCATTTCTTTTGAGATTTCACAGAAGTGCATCTAATTAAAAAACTTACACATGAAATCATACACCAAGACTAACAATCAACAATAAAATATTTTAAGCTACAAAATGTAAATTACTTTTTAATTATAAGAAAACAAAAACACTGACATTAAGTGTTGTAAAAATCCTTCTTGACACCTGAAACTAAGGGGGAAAAACTCTTATTATTTAGAGGCAAATCATTTGTATATGTTAAGAAAAAAAAAAAAAAGACCTGGAAAAATACATACACCCATTCCATTTCACAACTCCAAAAAGGTAATGTTCAGCACATATAAAATTTGACAACAGTCGACCTTCAGGCTTATTAAATATTCAACTTAAGCCCAATATCAACAGGTTTAATGTAAGCTGGAAAAATATGCTTTCATATTCTTTAGACTGCCGTGTAGGTGTTTCCTGTAGCGCTGCACTGTCGAATAGTCTGAGTACTTGAGACGATGTGCTCACTGTGGATTGGATTCAGGAGGCTCGGCTGCACGCCAGTCTCGAGAACGGGCTGCATACAGCCTACCGGGAAGGCCTGGCTCAGCTCTGTTTTCTCTCTTTTGGCTTGAGGCTCAGAAGAGTCATCCAGTTCTTCGTCCATCTCACTTTCCACTTCACTGCCTTCATCTGTACAAACAAATAACACCGAGACTACTACCGGAAGACAAATTGCAGAACAGCGATCAACATGTGCTTTGGAGACACTTTCGCACAACACTTTAAGAATGCAACCACCTAGCTCTTCTCAGGGTAACAAAGCTTGTAGGTTTTCCTTTCATGGGATTTTACTTGCATCAGTGCTGTCCTGAGCTATCTGTAATTCTTTTAAACCTAGCACAGATAAATACTTCTTGACAACTCATGATAGATATTTTCAGGCAGTTCTTTTAAGAAGACCTTGGAATTTCATAAAATCGCTACATTAAATAAGGGCTCAGTCTACGTCAATGTAAGTCACTTCGGTAGACTATGCTGGCTTTTATGGAGTCTACTGAGCTGAAAATACTAAAAAAAAAAAGATAAAAAGTTTTCAATTTCCTTCACAAATTTACACTAAATACAGATTTCATCTGTGCTGGTGTTAACGTCAGCAAGACTCATGATGATTTACAATGTAATTACTCCATGTGTAAGCAGGGGATACTGTAGGTTTGGGGAGGCATGTGTCAATGTTATAAATCACAGCGTTAAATATTTGAATTTTTATGATTGAAAGATGACAAGTGAATCATAGTATCAGTTTAAAAATGCATAGTAAATTTTCATTCTTGGCAACATTAATGCTATTAATAGTTGGCATTTACTTCTAAAAATTAAATGTATTAGTGACTGTTACTCCCAAATTTGAATATGTCCTATATTAACTGAAGCATCATTCTAATGGAATATCACTTAATCTCTGAGAGGATGAACTGTTAAAACTCAAAATACAGCACAGAGAGAAAAATATTGCCATACAGTTTCTCTATTGTGTCTGAGGTTCCCTCAAAGAGCACAGAGAACAGCTCTTCATTGGTGACAGTCTTTAAGGGGTGGAGAATATAGCCCTGTCTTGCAAAGCCTTTTTCCTTTGTCTCCAATATGTATGTCTATTATTTTTTAAAAGATACACATAGAATCGTATGAAATAAAGTAATTTTATTACTAGATGCTTGACTTACTGTAGTGGTTTTTGTAACCAGAGTCTTCTGTTCTGTTCTGTGCTCTGTTCTGTGCGCTGTTCTATTCTACCACATGGCCCAGTCTACTCTCACGGTAGTATCATCCACAACAACAAGCAGAGAACAAACACCTCTTCATCAGATTAACTTGTTTTGAGTCTAGTTTTAGCATCCGGGGAATAGCCACATAGAAAGTTCAGGGGCAAAGACAGTTCTAAAGAGAAATGATAGAAGATAAAAGAACCTGCACAACTGGCCGTACGTTGTGCACAAAGAGCAAGAGCTGAGAAATGGGGTCCATGGTCCAGAAATTGAGAGTAACATGTACCAGCGAGGAATGACATTTACAATGCACCATTAGGTGATGAAGGTACTCCCAAGTGAGGCGAACAGCATCTTGGCCTACCTTCTTTAACTCTTTGCCCCTGGAAAGTAAACCTGGTAATATTTGGGTGTGCAGCATCAGCATATGGGAGCGACTGGGTAGCTGCGGGGAGAGGGATACCTTTGGTAGAAGTTGGCTTTGTTAAGAGGATAAAACAGAGATATCTGTACGATACTTTTTAAGTTGTTTCATCTATTTATACATGAATCAAAATGTCTGGAAACATTCTCATACAAACTCCTAGTGGTAGTATTTGCTTGGATTTTAACTATGAAGTTTCACTTTTTAGTTTCTTTTTCCAAAAACTTTTTTATTTGCACATATTAATTGTAAATATTAATGAGGTTCAGTGGGATGTTTCCATACACGAATAAAACACATACTGAGCAAACCTAATTTACTGCATTTTTTTGAAAATTTTATACTGGGGGTCAGTATTTTTATTATGACAGTAAAAAATTTCTCATTTTGGAAAAAGCACATCAAAACTCTGAAGAGTTCATGATTCTCCATGAGCCTGTGAGTATGCCAGCTGGACTCCACATAGGAACTGTCAGCCTCGGTGGGAGGGGACCCAGCCTGGGGAGAGTGAGTAACTCTGTTTCTCAGTGCCCTTTCCACAAAGTTTTTTTAAAAAGTCAAAATAATAAAAGATCCAGTAGTGAAAAGGAGAAAAAAAACCTTTTCTAGATAGGAAAGTGGAAGGAAAGAGTAAGGAACTCCTTTTATCCTCCTTGCTGTGGGTTGAGATGGCATGCAGTAATGGGCGGAACAAACTGCAGAACTCTACATCAGGTGGACTGAGGGCCACTTCTAGGAGACAGGATAGGCCACAGAGTCATCTGCAAATTAAGCCCCATCTCCAGCTCCTCAGGATGAAGCAATGCAATTCTGTGGATATATTTTACTCCTATAGAAACTGAAAGACAGCTCCTGGAAAGCCTCTTGAAATTTGAGAATACTGAGGTACAAAAATCTAAAATTAGTTGCTTTTCAGTGAACAAAGAGTTTTGTCCTGTTATTTGTTTCTTCTAGGTCAAAAAGAATCTTTTTTGTGGTCTTCAACTTGTACTCTGAATGACATCTTGTCTGTTTCTTAAAGATCATGATATATAGTATATTAACCATTATTATTCTCTTAGAATAAATAAAATAAAATTAGTTGCTACCAGAGTTTACCAAAGAGTTGAGTTTACCACTTTACAAAGATGATTGTTCCATTTCACCACTAATCTCTCTAGGGGTTATTTGGTTAATCCTACAGGGTGTGTATTTGCAGGGCTATTTTTTGTTTTTAATTCTCTAATTTGCCTGTTCTGATACTATGCACCTTATTAAAATGGGAATTAAAACCATGCACAACTTATAATAGAGACCCAATAGGACTTTCACATAAGCATGATAATGACTCACACATGTCTTCCCAAGCATATTAGCATTTTCTACCTTAATGACGCTGAAACCGAACAACTGAGTACCTTAAAAACAAATGCCCTGCAGAGCGATGCTACACCTCTCTGGGGTTTCCCTAGGTCCTTCCTCTCACCTCAGTTTTCCTTCTTGTCTGGAGGGTCTAAGTGTACAGCTCTCCTAAGTCTTTGTGCACTTTGTTCTTGTCTTCGGAAGTCAATAATCAGAATGATTCCCACAACCTGAGACTACCCTCACTTACTACAGTATTTGTTTAATACAAACGGTATGTGTTTAAAAAA
>PVIC010021905.1:0-28137 GCA_004025085.1 Thryonomys swinderianus
CCAGAACCACTGAGCTAACCCTCCGGCCTGTCCTTGGCCTTTTTTAATGAGCCTCCTTCACCTGGGACAGGCACATCTTTGCTGCCATCATCTGTTTATCCAGCCTTCCAATGAAGACCCTTTGAGATGGCTCTCCAGGGAGCTTCCGGGGCTTTGGCCTAGTATGGTGCTCTATCCTGGATCCATGTTTTGCTGTGGTTCATAGCTTCTTGCACTGAACAGCTATTTGAGCCTGTGGCTTTCCAGCATCCAGCAACCAATGTGGACACTGGTCTCCATCCTGTAAGAAGCCGGCCTAACAAATGTTCTTGCACACACATACATATGCACTCGTACACACATACACACGCTAACACACAAACACATAGTATATTATGTAGCTATTCTAGAGCATGCTAACAAACTGATACCAGCAATCCTAAAAAAAGAAATATTTAAAAACAAATATACATGAATTAATCACTGATATCTGCAAGCATGCTCAGTATTATACACATACTATTTCCAAAAATGATGACTATAAATCTTCATGGTATCAACTACAATTTCTAAAGCCCAATACAACATAATTAGCTTTTGACGATACCAAAATTAAAACCCATGAGAAAGGGTTAGAAAAACACATCTAAAGCAGTCATCAGAATCAAATTCTTATATGCATAGGCATAGATCGGTAGACATTTTAAAATTACTTTAACAAATCACTAACAGTTCTGTATAAAAAGAGGCCACATGCAATTTGTAGTATAGTCAGAGATCCAAAATCTTGCAAAAAAAAATCATAAAAAGAAAATGTTAGGAACAAATAGCTCTGGAACAGAAATAAGCATCACTTTGCTCACTCATCAGATCACTGGACACAGTTGCAGGAGGAATCGGGGACCTTGATGATTAGTCAGTAAAAATTTGCTGAAGCGAAGTGGAATGAGAGACGAATGCGCATTTGGTTAGGTCTTCCTCTCGGAAGAGATTATGACAACATTTATGTTGTTTTTTCCCTAAATCTAAGTTGAGAATGAGTGAAATAAAATGAAAGTTAATGTACTTTGACTTAAACTAATCAGTTTTTGCTACTTATATTTACTAAAGTATGAAGTAACTTTGCAATTTACTCAATTTGACACAAAGTTACTATAGCCTTGAAGAATACAATAGTAACCAACTAGTAAAAAAATACTTGATTATATTACCAGTTAAATTAAGAGTGACCAAGTTACCTACATTTCTCTCTTTGAATGAAGGAAAATATTCTAAAACTATAATATAAACATGATCTAAAATAATTCTCCTTCACTGAATACTACAAAATAAAGGATACTAAATCTACCAAGGATTATAGAAATTTGAATGGATATTATAAAGTATGAATGAGGTAGTCATCAAACCTAAAGAGTACTGAGATGATAAGAGTGATGGTACCAGCACCCACACAAGTCTCATGTCTGGCATAAGACCTTCAAGTTCAGATAACACGTTACAGGGGTCATTTTAATGCCACTCGTACTGTAGTTGTTCAATCTGTACCACGTAAATATTGTAATTTAGGACATAACATCTGTGATCTCCTTCCTCAGTGATATCTTGGGCATATATTTATCCTTCATATTGCATTTTATTTTTCTCACTAGCTCTTTGTTATTTTTTTCATTGGCAAACTCCTTAGAGAATACTCACGTTTTAACACCATTCATTCAGCAAAAACCAATGCTTCTCCTCCATCATCTCTTTCATCCTGGTTTCTCTTACAAAACCTGCCTTACAGTCCCGTTCTTTTCATGGTCTCCAATGTGTGGTCATTACCTGAGTCCGAAATGGTACCATCTCCATCCACATACATGTAAATATCATTTATGAACTGATGTGTGTTTGCATTGTTTGCTTTGTGAATAACTCGAGGATCATTCCAATGGAGACAGTCTATTTTATCTTATGTGATTTTGTTTGAGCAATATTGAATTGAAATATCATGTGGTGAAGAGAATTGCTCACAAAATATTCTAAAGAATAATAGATTCATAAAAATAGACAAACTTAAGATCTCCAAATTTCCTGCATTCCATTCTCACCGATCCAGAAAGAAGCAGACCTCAGTATCCCCTTTCTGGTGTGACTGTACTCTTCTGTGTCTCTTTGTCAAGTGACTTTCTCTCTTTATGGTTCTTTTGCAATTTTTCAGTGCCTATAATTTAAAAACGTAAAGCACAGGCTTTCCATGCAATATGTACATTATGCAGATTTTTCACATTAGCAAGATTATGGTCTAACAAGCACCAATTTACAGTGACAGTAACGATAAACACCTGTCTGTCCTTCTCATGCACTCCTCTGCAGATGTGCAATCCCCCTGGGACCCGGACTGCAGAAGGCATTTGCAGAGACTCTGCTCCAATATATTGCATGATACAGCAGTGGAAAAATACAACCCTTTTTCAGAATCTGTTGTCTACACTGACAGCCTCAATGTACTCAAATGCTTGAGTACATTAATGTTTCTTCTTCCATTAGTTCCACAAAAAATTCACTGAAGCCTGGCATCGAGCTGTACCGAGGAGCCAGGGACTGATCTTAATGCTTCTGTGGTGAGATTATGAGGACGGAGAAGAGAGTCAGTAATAATTAGATGACGCAGTGAGATGGAGAGTGTCTGGGCCGCACAGATTCTGCAGAGAGCCCTGCTGCCCGCTCCTTGGCAACCGGCCTGCTCGCCTGAGGCCCAGGGCACCACCCACCCGATCTTGGACTAGAGTCTCCAGAGCTGTGAGTCAAAGTAAACTTTGTAGTAAAAATTACTAACAGAATAGTTGCCATCAACTCTTATAAATGAAAAGCAGAAAAGGGTAAAGGAAATAGCATTCACCTCCTCTATAACAATTTTGGGCCTGCTTGCTCTGAGACTGACGCCGGACACCGTGGTCCTCCACGGCTGGCGATGACTCCACAGTTAGATCCCTTTGGCTCGCGCAGTGGTGATTGCTGTGGTAACTGCCTAAGAGCTGCAGCCTCAGTCCTGAAGCAGAGCTGCCACTGCGGTACCTCTAGACTCACGGTCTCAACAGATAACATTCTCTATGGCCACAAATTTCATCTTTTTAAAAATTTATTCATTTTTTTTTATTTTGTGTGTGTGTGTGTGTGTGTTATGGGGAATGGAACTCAGGCCCTTGTGTGTCCAAGGTTGACATGGTACCACTTGAGCTAAATCCGCAGCCCCAAATTTCATCTTTTTACATTTATTTTCTATCTGAGTTTACAGAATTCTTGAAGGTGTTAGAAATCTTGGCAAATCCTGTTGCAACTGCAGCTCTGACTTATTATTTACCCTAAGGTAACACTGTTTCCTGAGTTTGATTTTTCCCCTCTGGAATTCTATCATAATGTCTATATTTTTCATTAGAGAGAAACACAGTCATTTTATAAGCCTGAGATATCTAAGGTCTCTTTGGTTCCCCCCAAGTCCTGCTTTCTAAATAGCCAATAATAAAATTCAATAAGTAATAATCAAACCATTGCTTTCAACCTTGTGATGAAATATCCTCATTTATCATCACATGCCTCCTCTATGTATCTCTATTTTTCAATTTACTTACTTACATATTTTACTTATTTACATATTCCTTTCAATTTAATGTGAATTGATCAGCAACAATGAGAATCTTAAGGATTTTGCATTCAAATAGTAAAATGTCCTACTTTTAATTTATTTCTATGATGAATACAAATTATTTCACCTGATATGTACAAAGAACACAAAAGATTGGCATGGGGTATTATTATGTATTTATTTTAAAATATATAAACATTAAATTGAATAAATTAAAATAATTACAGTACTATTTTTAAGAATAATATTTTTCAAAATATTATTTTGTCAGTTTCCTTTTCCATGATTTTACTCATATATAAAACACCCTCCCTCTGTAAGATGTATACATGCATGATATAAAACATATATAATTTATGACATATATAACACGTATAAAGGACTCTGGCTAACAGTTTGGAAGAATGCTCCCCACCTGACAACACATTCAGGGCCCCCCCATTTTTATCCATGAATTCTAGATTTTAATTTAAAAGCCAAGCAACGTTAACATTTAAGTCTCTGATTTGCAAAATGTACAATATAAATGTTTTAATTTTGTATTTTTTTTAATTTTTAAATTGAGAGCTTTGGAACAGACAGTTGAACTGAGACACCTATTTTAGTTCCAGGCTTTTGGCTTCCAGCTGAACCAAATCTATTTATGGTAATGATCTCCAGCAGCTGCACTCCGCATTAGCTGGGGCTTCCAGGAGGACTTCCAGGGGACTCCAAACAGAGCATATTGCGGCGATCGAGTCTGGAGTGCGGGAAATATGTCGCACCTGCCATGGTTTCCGCCTCACAGAAAGAAGCGGCTCACTGGAGCTACATGGTATTTGAGAGGCAGAGAAAGAGAGAGAAAGAGGGGAGTGGAGAGAGAGGGAGGGAGAGACAGAGAGAGATAAAGACAGAGAGAGATAGAGGGAGAAACAGAGAGAGAGAGAGAGAGAGAGAGACAGAGAGACAGAGAGACAGAGAGACAGAGAGACAGAGAGACAGAGAGACAGAGAGACAGAGAGAAAGAGGAAGGTCTACTTCTTTGTACAAGTTTATTCATCCTGCTCATCCTCTCGTTATCTTCCTTGGGTTTCTCAAGGATAACGATGGTTACCTCGTCTCCCTCATCCGCCACCGCTGCCTTCTCAGTCTAAATTCCACCCGCTGTCTTTAGAGCTTCCTGTAACAGGAGCAGCAGCCCATGGAAAGAACTGGAGTGACCCGTATAACCTCATTGCTATTAATGAGTTTAAAAAGCACAGCCTGGGAAAATACACGAGTTCTGCAGGAAATAAAGAATGGCGGGTTACCACCCATCTTTCCGATGATGAATGCACATCCCGAGCTCTTTCTGTGCAACAGATGAGCAGTGAGGGTTGAAGAAGGCTGTCCCGGGGACCGTGAGGGTGAAGCCGCAGCTCCTGCAGATGACTGCGCTGTGCGCTGCACCGCGGCCTTAATGGCGCTTCAAATGCTTTCCTGAGCCAACGTTTGTCCACACACTAGTACAGCGTGCTGAGGGCACTCGGTCTCTCAAGGTAGTCTTTAGCCCGTAGATTAGTGCAAGTTCCTTCTGTCGTTCAGCTTCATAACTTTTCTAATAAAAAGTGAAAAAGTTTTACTATAATCTAATAAACGATTCTATCTCCAAAAAGCCTTGGAAACCCTAGTCTTTTTTTTTTTTTTTTTTTTTTTTTTTTTTTTTTTACATTCAGATACACCTAAATCTTTGAAAGAAATCAAGGCGAAGGACAGACTATTTTATTTGGTAGTTTAATAATATGGCCTTTAGGCATTTTCCTCTCTTCTTTCTGTTTGAAACTCATGGGCAGGAAATTGCCATTATTAGATGGTTTACAGTTCCATCTGAAGCAGTTGTAAAATAAACTGAAAAAGAAGAAAGAAGAAAGAAAGAAAGAAAGAAAGAAAGAAAGAAAGAAAGAAAGAAAGAAAGGGAACTTCTGGCTTGTTCACTAGCAACTAAAGAATGCTAGAGATATTTACACAACTTAATATTACCAAAAATTCAAGTTTTTGGTGAGAATTTTCAGGTTTACTTGATTTTAAGTATAAACTTGACAAGAACAATGCTAGAGAGACATTTAAGAGAAGAAAGACAGCAGAAAAATATCTGTGATTTACATTACAAAATGAAAATTTATGAAGGCAATAAAATGGGTAAAATTGATATACATCATAATTCAAATCTAACATTTTTTCCAAAATTGATCTAAAAGGTAATCCTTAATTCACATTATAGTATTTTCAGCCAGATTTACAATTCTTAATAGACATATTTATTCTATTTTATTCTATTGTATTTTAAATAAAATGAATATTAATTGCTTATACTACCAAAAGAACCTACACATTCTCTGGACTATAAAACTCTGTGGCTTGTTTGATAGAAATTTAAAACATAGTGATGTAGTTTTAATACCATTATAATCATGGCACAGAAGTTTTGTACATCTGACTCAAAAAGAACTAGTGTGTGCTTCAACAAATTGGAAAGGGAATGAGAGAGACTTAGTAATAAACAGCTTCAAATTTAAAGTAAATTATATCTGACATTGAGACTTAAGGTTTTGATTATTTATCATGAAAATCCATAGTAATATGTTAAAATAATAATTTAAAAAGTCTACCAGCAGTTTCTGGACACTACCATCAATGCAAAGGGACAAAAATAAATGTAAATGTTAAATCATGTCTTCATGACATTAGTTACAATCATTAAAAGTGTTTTACATCTGACTTTTATGGGGTTAGTTCTGCCCACCAGTCTTATTTTACAAAAGTCACATTTAATACTGAAATTGCTGGTTCGAGACTTTTTTTTTTTTTTTTTTGAGATAGGGTCTCACTTTGTAGTTCAGGCTGGCCCTGAGCTCACTGTGTAGCTCAGGCAAGCCTCGAATTCAGCAATCCTCCTGTCTCTGCCTCCTGAGTGCTGGGATGACAGGCGAGAGACACCACTCCCAGCACTGTGGTATGTGGTATTGATTGCTGGTGGGCGTGAGTCACCACGCCCAGCATTGTATGTGGTTACTGGGGATCGAACTCAGGACTTTGCGCTTGCGAGGCAGGCGCCAGAACCACTGAGCTAAATCTCCAGCCCTCAAGAGACATTTTTACTCCTCCCCGCACTGCCCCTTTAAGTCACCCGTTTACTTTGCTCTGTGAACCATTTCTGAGTCTCCTCTCTCTGTGATGACTGGCTATTGGCTGGTTACTTTCCCTTGCTAATCAGTGATGTCATTTCCCCCCATGCTTTCTGAATAAACATCCCAATCTGTTCTCCCCACTTCACCTGGAGCTGGTGGAGTGGAGGTCTAGAAAAGATATTTCTTCTGGGCTGGATAAACATTATTTGTGACTATGGACAACTCATGCAATTGGATGTGTTCAAGAGACAACTGGGCCAACTCTTAAATGCAAAGAAGTGTTGTATAGAAGAGCTATTTAAAGACATCTTCATGCAGTCTGTGTCTCTGTGAACAGCAGACCAATGCTATCATGGCAGACTTGTCTGCCCATCATATTTTTTCTGTTTCTCACAGCACGTTCTGATAGTACCTTCTCTCTCCTACGGGGGGTCACAGCTCCGTAGTTGGGCCTCCCAGAGACGTCACCAGCTGCCTCAGATAAGACTGAGTTAAGAACTCTTCCTACAGCTTTCTAGACTGTCAACATCCCAACTTCATCCGTTATTGTCTAAACCACAAGATGTCTCTTCACCAAATAACCTACGTCAAATTTCTTCCTTTGAAAAAGAAAGTTTTAGTTTCCATTTTCTGGGTATGACCCTGGATAGAGACAAATGTTACCAATATCATTTTCAAAATGGTGGCTCTCAACTGTATTCTGTTAACAGAGTGAAAGTATTACAATTTATACTTGAAATGGAGCCAATTTATTCAGATTTTCATTAATAGTAGAGCTTTTAAGTCTATATAAGATATCCTTTCTTTCCCCAAAGTTGGTATATATTTTCTCCTATAGTCTTATTGACTTCAGATACTTCTTTTCCTTACACATAAACCTGGGTTTTTGATTGTTTATAAAAAATTTGAAAAACAATGTTTACTTTCCTTGGTCTATTTCCTGTGACCAAGAATATATAAAAATGCAATAAATAGAAATAAGCAGATGACAGATAGATAGGTGATAGAGAGATAGGGACAAGCATCATTTGATTTTCAGAAGATGCATTCAGTCTCTATTGCTCTTCCAGGTAATTCTGTTCTAAGCCCACCATGTCTAGGTGCATGGTTTGCTCCTGTAGTCCTTTTATTCTCATGACATTCTTTTCTGTTTTGTTGAAGCTTCATTAGCCCAGACCCTAGTCCTAAACCCAGTCCTCACTAACTCAGTCTGTGTAGTCATATCCAGCAGTTTTTTCCTTTACAATATTTAGAAT
This sequence comes from Thryonomys swinderianus, assembly GCA_004025085.1. Taxonomy (NCBI): domain Eukaryota; kingdom Metazoa; phylum Chordata; class Mammalia; order Rodentia; family Thryonomyidae; genus Thryonomys; species Thryonomys swinderianus. Next base: position 8,004 of record PVIC010021905.1, read on the forward strand.
CCATAGATTTCATTGTATATATATGAAAGGATTTAATTAAAACATAACAATGCTATGATTCCCTTGACTCCTTCATTTTTAGAAAATGGTCATCATTTTGCTGCACATTAACATCTTTGATATGTGATCTTTTCAGAGACAGTTTTTTGTATTTTTATTGACATACTGTTTAATTTAATTGATGTGTATGATATTTTTATTTTCTCTGAGTGTTTAAGCCTACTTATGCTGTTATCTCAAGTTTAAATCTGTGAGCATGTATTATTATTATTGATTACAGATCACTATGGTTTTCTATTTTATGGATTTAATTGTATAAATTTCTCTCAAAACACTGTTTACGGAGCCATCAGAATTTTGACAAGTTGTGACTTGCTTTAGGTAAGATACATTTTAATATTCTTGAAATGAATTATTTAAGCTGTTAGTTACTTTAGATATTTTGTCCAGCAAAGTGGAACTTGACAACACAGAAAAACCAACAGAGGAGGTGTTGGGACTATACCTGATCTTGTGCTTTAGAAACTTTCCAAACAGGTTTCAAGAGAAGTTTGGAAAGATTTCAACCAGCTGGTTAGATAAGACATGAAATGCTCTAGCGAAGCCAGATAGAAGTCATTGTCACACGCAACAGTAGAGTCTTGTTCTGCTCTCAAGCCTGAGAGGAACCTCAGGCTCCAACGTGTCCCTCCTTTCTCAGCATTTGTCATCCCAACTTTTCTTTTGAAGTGATCTTGGAACTACTGGGAATTTTCCTGTCTGCTGGATAGTCGGAGCTGCAGCTAGAAAGCATGCTGATCAAATGAGAAGCCATGTGTGTTTTCCATACACAAAAGCAAGTAAAAGGGCTTAATACTAATGCTAACTGGGCAGAAAACTGACCTGCGGCTTATATCATATAGGTTGTTTGATTTATTTTTTTATTTCTTATTACACCGAATGACACAGTAAATCACTTCAACCCACAGATGTATTTTCCTGGTCAGTACAGCTGTGGGCACTGTAGGTGCACTGGTGTGCTGTAGGCCTCACACTCGCCCCATAGCAAGGTCCTAAGGAGGGTGAGGTGCTGACCCTGCGAAGGCATTTGGAGAGCACAAAGGAGAAGTGCATCATGGGGTCTGCTGCTCCTGCCTCTGCGAGGTCTTCCTCTCCCGCCGCTTGTCCCCTTTCACTGTAGCACTGAGCTCCCTGACTGGCAGCTCCCACTCCTCTGCCCGCCCCTGCTCCACTGTGCTCCAGTGTAGTCAGTACCCAGGCTCTTGCTTAGCCCCGCCCCATTTGTATTTGTAATTTAAATTAGCATCGTTCCCTACAACAGATTGGGCCATTTTCCTGGGATTCTTACTGAAAACCAACTGGCCACACCATTTGCTTCTTAATTACTCTCCACACTGTAAGTGGAAAAGAAAAATAATTTCTACTGAACTGACGAATGTGGCCTTTTCTCCCCTTCATTTCAATGTATAGAAAATTGTGGCTGTTTCACAAATTTCTTCTAAATTATAAAAAGAAGTTGTTGTCACAGCTCAGAAGGCATGAATGCTGATAGGAATGAAGACACTAACGGCCAGGCTCAGGAGGTTCCAGTTGAAGACAAAGATTCCCCTGTCGGTTGGACTGACCATTTTGTTTGCTACCCTTTTTCTTTTTTTCTTTTTCAGGAAATTCATCCACATCTTGCCATGCCCTGAAACTATGAGGGAGAGGGATGTGAGGGCGATCAGATTTCATTGGAAAAATTTCCAGACAGACCATAGTTCAGCCTGTGCCTTGGATATTTCTGGTTGCCTTTTGTCAGATTTATAGTGAGAAGCATGAGCAGAAGGCTGAACAAAACGTTCTGAAACAACTAAGAAGGAGTCCTGTAAGAATGTGGAAGAAGGGTTGTGACTGCTAAAATAACAAGTGGGATTAAAAAGAAACCAAGAAATGCCGGACGTGGTGGCTCACGCCTGTCATCCCAGCACTCGGGAGGCAGAGACAGGAGGATTGCTGAGTTCGCGGCGGCTTGCCTGGGCACCATAGTGAGCTCAGGGCCAGCCTGAACTACAAAGCGAGACCCTGTCTCAAAAAGAAAAAAAAAAAAAAAAAAGAAACCAAGAGCTGGCAGGTCAGGAATGCAGCCATGAGAAAGCAGTGGATAAAGCTATGGAAATGAACCCAAAGGTGTGTGTATGGGGGAACCTCCAAGATCTGAGGTGCCAGGAATATCTATCTACTCAAGAAAGTTGTGAGATATAAGTGAAACCTGATCAAGACAGAAGACTTGAAGACCTCTTCTGGGAAGAACAAAGGGACGGGGCCACCCAAGCCTCTTATAAAGCCATCCCTTGTGCACAGGCTTTTAGACATGGGAGTACAGGATTCTATGCCAGCTACACTGGGTCTCTCGTGCTTTGGTCAAAATCTTGAATCCCCCTACTGTCCTCTGTTAGAATGAAAATGTTGACTCTGTGCTACTGTACTTTGGGACTATATAACTTGTTTTTGACTTTTACAGAAGTTCACAGCTGATTTTTACCTTCATTCTTCAAACACACATAGAATTGGACTTATAAAAAATGCTGACTAGTTGAGAATCAGGGCAAAGGATTATTACACTTCTACTTTCATGTGGGATATGTATATTAGGTTGTGCAGAGTGATGCACTTGGTATTTGCTTTGAGATTAAGTGTAATTTAACAAAATCTTCTTGGGCATGGCATTGGCAAGAGGTAGATGTGATCATTAATTCAGATAGGGCAATGTAATTTAATAAAAAAACACTTAATAACTGACACATATTCTAAGGTGAAAAACATATCAAAATTCCCTTCCAAAATTATGTGTGAATATTCAACATAGAGATCAGTTAAGAAATGTATCAAAGGTTTATCTTCATATGAGGTTTAGAGTGCAACTAATGAAAAATAGCATTACATGTAGAGGGGAACTTTTTTTTTTTTGAGACAGAATCTCGCTTTGTAGTTCAGGCTGGCCCTGAGCTCACTATGGAGCCCAGACAAGCCTCGAACTCAGCAATCCTCCTGTCTCTGCCTCCCGAGTGCTGGGATGACAGGCGTGAGCCACCATGCCTGGCAGAGGGGAACTTTTTAATAGCCAATATAATTGAAGGAATATATGATGTCATGGTCCTCGTAAGCGCAAGTGTTACAAAGGAGGAGTGGATCACAGAATTGAAGATTATGCAGCCCTTTCATCAGCGAGCTCAGGCAGTGGAGTGGACCCCACCAAGTGAAGGGTGGGTCCGATGCAATGTTAAATCCTGACCAGTACAGAAAGTCACTGTCGTGAATGTACAGATTCCTGAGGATGAGGGTATTTTTACACGAAAAGCACATGTTTCATCTCTATTAATTAGTGATGACAAATGTAATACAGACGTCTGACTTACATGATCTGAAGGTAAATGCTCTTCAAAGATAAAATGCACATTCCGGCTGAAAGTGAAAGAGTAGAGAGGATGTAACTACATCAGAAATACGTGTGGGTTTATATGCTAGTTGTGTGTGCATGTGTGTGTAATATATTACATTTAAACAGAATGGAAAAAGATGTATTATGTGTAGCGGTAACTGCTTGACCCATGATAATAATCAGTAAATGTGACAAATTTCATATCACTTTGACAAACGCAGTAATGATAAAGACAAGAATAGTCAGTTTGTGACCAGATAAAGACAGAGCCAAAGTCATGAAGATGTGGCCCAATTTATCCTTTAAAGGATCACTGGTATTAAGATAATTTCTGCTCTGAGGCTGGAGATTTAGCTCAAATGGTACTGGGACAACCTTAGATGCATAAGGCCCTGAATTTGATCCCTGGTACTAAAAAAAATAAAAAAATTAAAAAAACGATAATTTCTCCAAACCAGCTGTGGTGGTTCACACCTTAATCCCAGCACTCGGGAGGCAGAGAGGCAGGAGGATTACTGTGGTTTGAGGCTTGCCTGGGATACATAGTGAGTTCAAGGTCAGCCTGTCTCAAAAAATTGTCTCAAAAAACTAAAAAAAAAAGATAATTTCCCCAAGGTAAACTGCTGCCATATAGAGAGTTAAAATGGCAAGGTTTGCTAGAATAAGTTTTAAAAAATAAATTTAATATTCATTAAAATAAGGGTTTTTCATAGTAAGATTAAAATTTTCAAATATGATAAGAAAAGAAGCAAACCTTAATATTAGCCCTAACCCACTGGCATGAATTTTCACCAGAAGAAGAATACTGCAAATATCTACGATACTTAACAAATCCTAGGGCCTGGGTCTAGGTTTAGGGCCTGGGCTAGGGTGAGGGCCAGGGCTAGCATGAGGGCTGGGGCTAAGGTTAATTCTGGAGCTAGGGTTAGGGCCCCGGGCTAGGATGAGGCCTGGGGTAAGGTTAGGGCTTGGGCTAGTGTGAGGGCTGGGGCCAAGTTGAGGACTAGGGTTATATGTTTAGGTACAGGAGTAGGTTTAGGGCTAGAAGGAAGGTGAGGCCTATGGCTAGGGGTGGGGCCCAGGCTAGGGCCCAGGTGATGCCTGGGGCTAGGATTAGGGCAAGATAAGAACTGGTCAAAATCAGAAGTTGACTGAAGGAAATTCACTGCTGGTTCAAGTGTAGTTTAGAGTAGTCAAACAAGACCAGGTTCCCAAACAATCGTTTAATCCTGAAAGAATTACAGAAAATGGTGATCACAGGTAGAGGAAACACATATCCTCTGTACGTCAGAATATGTAGTTGGCCTGGAACTCTCATGACAGAGATCTCAGAGACCTTGTGCTCTTAAGATACAGTGCTGAAGCTATTGGACAATGTGCTCATAGTTGAGTCAGGGATAGGTGGACAAGCAGTGTCACCGGCAAACCACATGAGGCCTTTAGTCTTAGGAATTGGACACAAACATAACTAGTACTGCATTTCCCCTAAGCACTGTGACTGTGAAGAAGTTCCTCGCCTCCAAACACATTTTCTGCAGCGGTCATGACATCTTAAAGGGTCATGTGAACACAAATCAAGTTTATCCCTTGGTGCTGAGAAAGGCAATGAGTTTGTTCTCTCCTCCAGTGGGTGTCCTTTCTGCTGCTGAATGTTTAGGTGCCTTGGAACCGTGGAGCCCAGAGAGCCTGGGAGGGAAACCTTTAAATCACAACCTCCCTAAAAACATCACATCAAAACAACCATATTGTACTCTAATATTATGAAAAATAGTGCCGTATTGTATTAGTCCATTAAACCTTGAGATCGTTACACTACTTGAAAAATAAGCTTGCTTATTTTATGAGACTATTTTTCCTGGAAGAACTGTAAAAAAGAGAAGAGATTGACCTGCATCGTCAAAAGCCAACATAAAGTGCCATTCTCTTGTGTTCTTTTGTCGTAGTTGTTTTGTTTTTACTAATCTATTTTCTTTCCTCAAATAATACTGTTTATGTCCTCAGTGAAAGTCAAATGAAAGCCATGCTGGTCTAGGTTAGCACATACACAGGGTTCTGGGAATGCTGTTTGGTCTTGTGCACTGATACGAAGGCCCTTGTTTTCCTGGTTTTGAACTACTTTTTCTGGGAGTGTTCCTTTTTTTCACTCTTTCTAAATATTATGACTCTAAGGTTATTTTCTGAGCATTTTTTTTTATTTTACCTACACTCCAAAAATTTGGGAAAATGTAAGGCATAAGAAAATTGTGTTAAAATACATAGACCATAAAAGTGACAGTAAAATTCATCAGCTCCAAAGTTGAATTAAAACTATAGCAAAGCTATTTTTTCTTACTACCACATGACACTGTGAATGTTGTAGAAAGGCTTCCTAAATCAATGGATGCAATCATATTCAGAATTCTACCCACTCCCTTCTCTCTTTGTATTTCAGGATAACTGTGAACCCAGGGCCTACGAACCAAGCTAATAGTAGGTTTGTTGTTGTTGTTGTTGTCGTTGTTGTTGTTGCTGTGGTTGTTGTTGTTGTTGTTGTTGTTTAAATTTAAATTGAGACAACCTAAACTATGGCACTGGGGCCTTGGGTAGCAATTAATTATCTACCTCTTAATGTAACAAGATGTAAATGAAGAACTGGGTCTTAGTCACTTTCTTAAAAATACTAACAATTTAAAGGAGGAGAGGTTTATTTATGCTGTTTTGAGTCCATGGACCGAGTGTTCCTGAGCAGAAAGGCATGGAGGCTGAGCCCGGGCAGAGGACAGCCACTCCTGGCACAGTGGAAACGAAACGGAGCAGCAGGAGGCTGGGACATACTACCCTCCTGGTCCCACAGCGATTCCCCCAAGCATGTCCTACCTCCCAGCAGCAGCTCAGCTCCTGATCTCAGCTGTTGACTCCATTATCCAGTGTGGGAACCCACGATTCAATCCATCCCACAGCCCCACTCAGCAAGCGAGCCCTTCCTGAGAGACCCTCAACTTCACAGCAGTTTGTTATTAGCTACATGAGAACATGGGAATGATCAGGGCTAGTACAGGCAGCAGGCACAAAAGGATTGTTTTCACCATTGTTTTTGGTTAGGTTGGATCCAGTACAGCCTGAAGTACTGTATCTACTTAACTAGCCACATGTCCAGTCTTTGCTTTATTTTTACATAAAATATATATTTTTCTTTGTTAAAAGTGATACCTCCCAATGAATGATGATATTCAGAGTCCTTTTTATGTTGCCCCACATTAATACTTTATGTATGTTTACCCTTTTTTGAAATCTTCATCTACATGCTTATTTAACACCTAAAACATTTCTTCTCAAACTTACAAACCTTCCTTTGCATCCATCTCTGGCACTGGGCTCCAGGAGTGTGGACTCACATCTTTATGTATTATCTACAATTATATTTCAAAGAGGAATAAGAGAAAATATTTGGATTTACTGGCATATATTGCTGTGTAGAACAACTTTTGCCTTATTTTCTGAAAAAGACTTACTTATTTCTGAGCATAACATTGTGTCAGTTATGTAGCAAATAGATAATTGCATCTTTCAATGATGGCTCTTACCTTTCGCTTTTCAGAGGCTTTTATGATGACTAAATCTGAACAAATAGCCATAGCTTTTCACCTGTGTCCTTACAGTGCTGTGTAATTTATCATGTCTCATAAGTACTTTGAAAGGATCATAAGGAAAAGCATTTAGAAAAGTATTTGAACCTCCTCTATGTTGCCTTAGAATTAAGAAGCAGCTTGGAAAACAAAGGGTAAGATGAGCAAAGACAGCAATATAAATAACAAATGATGTTAAGAAGTATTTCTAATATTCAGTATAGTTCTAACACGGAAGAACTATAGTGCATTTTAGAATGCATATAGAATTATTTTATCACAGTTCACATTTTAGTATAATATGATTCAGTGGCCAAAAACAATGATATTAAATGCAGGTAAGTGATGGATTTAATAAAATAACCTGAGAAAAAGTTAAAAACTACTGAAGGAGATTTAATATCTAATTAGTTTAAATAGCAATTAAATATCTAATTAAGCTTAAAGAGACATCATATCCCTGAAGTTTCTATTACCAGAAAAAAAATGAGATAAAATGTAATAAATGTGACTGAGATAAGGTAGAAAATTTGAGGAGAAATTGCTTAATATTATAAATATAAGTCAAACCCTCTCAGATAATTTAACAGCTTATAATAGAAAATAAATAAAGATATATCTTCATGACAATATTATCTTGGCTGGTTTTATAAAAATAAAAATATGATAAATTTAAATAAAAGTCCCCTCTAATGGAGATTTTTTGTTAGGAAATATAAATTTTATTTCTAAAAATGTTTCCTCTAATATAGAATTGAGTTACTTTTGAGAAATAATCATTCCCTCACATTTTTTTTTTTTTGAGACAGGGTCTCACTTTGAAGTTCAGTCTGGCCCTGAGCTCACTATGTAGTCCAGGCAAACCTCAAACTCAGCAATCCTCCTGTCTCTGCCTCGCGAGTGCTGGGATTACAGAGTAAACCACCACACCCGGCACTGTGGTATGTGGCATTGATTGCTGGTGAGTGTGAGTCACCACGCCCAACATTGTATGTGGTTACCAGGGATCGAATTCAGAACCTTATGCTTGCGAGGCAGGCGCCAAAACCACTGAGCTAAATCTCTGGCCCATCCCTCAATTCTTTAAGTATTATGAATTATATTTTCTACATGTATAAGAATAAATGTATGAAGAGTATTTGCGGAAATATTTAGCATATTTTATTTTATAAAATTGAATATCATTAATAAATCATCCAACTCTATCATAACTGAGTTAAATCCTAAAACTCTAAATTGGTGTGTTATGTAGAATGATTTGACTAATCAGATTTAGACCTATTTGGCCAATTTCATTGATTACCTACATGTAAGTATTGTCCCCCCTTCTATCTTTTTGAGACTGGATCTCACTATGTAGTTCAGGCTGAGCTTGAACTCACTCAGTTGCTCAAACTGGCCTCCAACTTGCTGTGATCCTCCTGCCTATTATATCCTGAGATGGCACCCATGTGCCCCAATGCTGGCTATAGCATAGATACAACATAAATATATAATATGTAAAATTAAACATGTTCTGATTTCTTTTCTCATGTCTCTGAACTCTGAATAGATGATGTGTTTCTCTTTTATTTTTTAAAACCTCAGTGATATTTATAGGCTGTTGCCTTTTATAAATTGTGTACTCATATATTTTCCCTTTGAGGTTGTATTATTGTTCTATATGTAACTTTTTTGAAAGTTATCCATACTCAGCCTTGTCAAAAAATATTATTTTATTCCCTTGAATATATGCAATGAATAATGAACTCAAGAGTATTTGTGCTGATCAGAGGGGATAAATTAAGTACTTAAATGCATACCAGGGAGACATATTTCCTCTGAATTCAGACAGACTTGAGCAGGTGGGTAGAGAGACTGATGTCTTTTCTCAGAGTGTCATTTGTCAGCCACCACAATGGCTCAAAGCAATTTTGTTCTTTCTCCACCTCCCAGGGGTTGCAATATAGATTTTCATTTTCCCATCTAAAATGAGTCTGAAAATACTACCTGATGCTTGCTTTCCATCCATGCTGGTCTTCATTGACTGAATGTAGGATTTCATTAACTCTAACCTAGAAAAGTAACAATGTGTTGTTTTTATTGTGGTAAACTGTCTTGTTGAATCTAAAACTGTCTTGATTAAAGAACAAAACTTGTAGGTCAATAGTCAAAAATTCCTATGAATTCCTTTGTGTAGGTGAAGGTGAAATGAGTATGGGACATTGTAGATGCAGAATTGTATAGAAATGCACAGAAACACCACACACACACATACACACACAATCACACACACACACACACACACACACACACACACACACACTACTGTGTCACTGCCCACAGTGTCAACTAAAAAATCACAGCTTAGCGATGAGAATGAAATATGTGTGGAAACTTTCCTTAAGAGTCTTCCTTTGTGTGTATGTGTGTGTGTGTGTGTGTGTGTGTGTTCATCAGAACTGTGTTCAAGAGAATCAGTTTATATATATTGGGTTCAGAGTTGCAAATCCTTCAGTCTGTGATGGCTCAGTTGGCTACAAACAGGAAAATCCTGATGGAATGACGTGTCAGAGCAAAGACGCTGACTTCACATAGGCCAGGGAGCAGGGCACGGATCGAGTCCCAGCAATAGACACCCTCGAGAGAGAGGCTCAGGGACACACTTCCACCGAGGCCCACCTGCTCCCAAGACGTTCAGCTCACAGCACCAGTGGATTATTCCGGTGCTGAAAGGAGCATCGTCAGAATCTAGAGATGTGTGCAGGAGTCATGTGATTCAGTCAAGAGGACGTTTCCACTTGGCCTGCACACTTGTTATTGCTTTTCAAAAGTAGGAAAAATTCCAGTTAATAGCTTGATAGACATAAGTTCCCTGTTGTAAACTACCTCCAATATTTTGTTGACAGATATTTCCAATATAATTTAACAAAGAAAATTTTATGGCCTATTTTATGTACACCAATACACTAGATAGTGGGAAGGCCAAAATGAATAAACACCATACTTATTTGGAAAAAAAAAGCCTACATTACTCTATAAACAATTTTGAAAACACAGATGTGCTAAGAAGTACAAAGAAATGGAGACAATTACATAGCTTTTAGTTCTTTCAAATAAAATAATGGTTATAACAATTTCAAATGCCAACACCTAAAACTTCTCTCCTGAAAATATACTTCAACATATTTAATATTTTTTAAAAAAACACACACTGCTTTCAGGTATATACCACTAAACAGCAAGCCATCCAGAGAGTAGATTATAATATGTTTCACTGTAATGGAGCCATCATAAAATGTTCACAGATCCTGGTAAGAGGCTTGACAGCACACAGATACATGGGCACATCTGTGTTTATGATGTCCAAGACTTCAACTGGGGATATATAAACACTATGATGGAAAAAGCAAGAGCTAAAAATCCACTTCCTCTTCGACTTCGTCTATTCATACGTCACACTGTCAGGCTTAGTCCTTTTGTTTCCGCAGCACCAGAGCACTAAGACAGGCTGCTGTCATCTGCCGACAGCTCTTGTGACACCTCGTCTGAGAGGGGCCACACTGAACTGGAAGAACATTCCCTTCACCTGCATCTGAAAGTTTGGGAGTTTGAAGTCAGTTTCAGAAGGCTGTTAACTTTCATGTGGCCCATGTATTATTGATAAGGCATTGTGATTCCAGGTTGCTCTAACAAAATGCATGATGATCATTTACTTACACATAAAAACTATGTACATTGCAAAGCTCCAGAGGGAGAGATTTCCAATTGTTGGCAGGTTCAGTGCCTGGCAAGGGCATGGTTTCTGGTTGTAGAAGGAAACTTTTATCATTATTTTCACATGTTAGAAGGGGCAAGGACACTCTCTGTAGCCTCTTTGATGAGGTTACTGATATCTTTCATATGGGCAGAATCTCTATGACCTAATCCAGTTCCTAAAAGGCAGACTTCTTAATATCATTGCATGGAGATTAAATTTCAACAGACAACCTTATAGAAAAATAGTCAAATCATATGGAGGAAGCATAGCATTTCATCTTTTTTCTTCAGAAAGATTGGATTATAGACATATGCCTTTCATTCATAACTTAATAAATACTGAAACATTTGGTGCTAAACTCAAAGACCATACAGTGCTTAAATTTGTTAGATCTTTTACACATGAAAGTACATTTAAGTTTATTTTATTTATTTAGCAGCTAAATCTACTTCCAATTTAAATGAATTATATTTGTCTTAGGCTTCAAATTAGGTGATGTGTTGCCAGCGAATAAAACAAAACAAAAAACATATTAAATAAATGATCAAAATAAAGATCTTTTAAGACATGCAGACAAAACTGGGACAAATGAAGTATATTTAAAGTTGATTGACATCTATGAGGTGACTATGGAGCAAATATATGGTAATAGCTTCTCTGATTTGATGTTTAATATTTCACTGAAAAAGAAAGGTTGTAATTTACAACATGACACAGACATTATAAGTAGATAAGTCTTCATTCTTCTTGTATAAATCTAATACATATTGGATCTAATAAGTATAATATGTATGTGAGAATAGAAGAAATTGATTTTGAAATATTTAGGCTACATATAGTTAGAGAATTGATCACCCCTGGATAAAGTTATTTTTTTCATTGTGGAAATCAAGGATGTGCTGAGGGCACCAGGATCTTTTCTCTAGGTTTCATAATTTATTTTGATTTCAGACATGTTGTCATTAACTTCACAGGCTGTGTTCTCTCAGACAGGATGTGAGAGCCAGGCTGAGGGGAATTTTTCCTTGCATTTGTTTTTCTCATCAGGAGTTAGGTTTTAGAGCTGTGCCTTGTATACTCTGTGTAGACCAAACCAGACCATAATGTCAGCCCCATGTTCAGGGACAATCCAAAGGGATTTTTCTGCAATAGGTGATTCATCCATGGCAGTTTATTTGCTGTAGAATTTCAGGAGCATCCTTTTCCTCACAGTGTTTATGAGCCAATCCCTACATTCTGGGATTACAGTGTGTTATGCCACAAAAGAATTTTGGAGATGAATTTAAGGATTTGAGATGGAAGTTTAACATGGATATTCTCGGTTGGACCAATTTTACCCCTTGCTGTTCACAAGTGAGTAAGACAAGAATGCTTGTGTCACACAGTGTAAATTGAGAGACTCCACTGGGCAGTGTCCCTGTGAATACAAAGGAGTAGAAGGGAAGCCAAGGAATGCCAGCCTCTGGAGAGGAGGTGGACCCTTTCTTTGAGCCCCTCCAAGGGGCTGCACTGCCAACACAACTGGGGTACATTGGGGTCTATGATCGCTTTACATCTCTACCGCTGTTCAATGCCATATTAAGGCACAAAGATGGTATTGATTCATTGCAGCACAAACAGGAAAATAATCCTATAACTATATTAAAGAAACTACTTTGATCCTCTCTCAAACCTACTTTAATGTATAATCAGTTCAGTAACCAAACATATTTTAGTATGTCTTTTCATTTCCTTTCTATCTGTCCAAAATAAAAGACCAATGACAACAAAATAAAAGATGACAATAAATCTGGAAATAACATCACATAGTTGCATAAAAATTACTAAATACTATATGGCATAGTCACCAAATCACTATATGACAAAATGATATTATCTAGTCCTTCTTGATTAAATATGTGATACATAATTCCAGGCTCTTTTAGAAAATAATAATGTGTAAAAGTGATTGTTAAATTTACTAAGTGCTATTACATTGTTACTTCAAGTGAAATGAAATATGAATTGGTAAATGAGGTATACCAACAACTATGACTAACCTTTAAAAACTTTATCATACTATTGCCATGTGTTGTCATTATATTTATTTTAAAATTTTAAAAATAGTGATATATAGTATGATTTGAAGAGGGTGATATATAGTGGTTTATTCATCTCTTGGATTTAATCTTAGCTGAGAAATTAGGCAAATGATTATTCCAATTTGATTTTGATAAAGTTAATTGCAATATGTAACCTAGATATGGAGCCATGATGATACCTGTCATCTAAATATTCAGCTTAATTACTCACTCGCAGCAAAGTTGTAATCATAGGGCACCTCTTCCAGCACCGTTGCCAAATCATGATGAGAAAGACAAAAGGCCTCTCCCTGAGGCCATCCGAGCACAACAAGGGCCAGAGAATATCAGCCAGAGGATCATGGCTCTTTCTTCCTCTTGACACAGAAAATCTTAAAGCTCATAGATACAAGATCTTGGTTCATTAAAAGCTCCCATTTGAAAACAGGGGACAAAAGAAGAAAAAAACGTAGTGTCCTGAAGCCATGTTAAATACACTGAGAAAAACATGTTATTTTATGTATCAGAAACATTGGAGAGGCTAGATAAAGAAAGAATTTTAGATAAATACTACTTGAAAGTTGTGGGTTTTCTTCTGATTGTTTGTGAAAATAAAAACGATTATCATTTACCATAGCCTAAGAGTTTGAGAGGTGTTTGATTAGAGTAAAAACCTAAAGTTTTGGAAAAGAGCAAATTCTGTAGTTCACACAAATATATTATATTGAAAGGTTACTGTTTGTTAGGTCCCAAACCATGTTACAAACTATATTAGATATAGACAAACAGAAAATGAGAAAAAAAGAAAAAAGAAAAACTCTTTAGAGGACTAAGACAAGTGTTTATGGAAATAAACAGAAAAGGCACATCCAAAAAGAAACCAGGGTTCAGATATTTATTGTGTGACCTGAATGGTGGTTTGCCAGGTTAAAACGAGGTGAATATAATCTACTCAAAGAACCTGGCATGCACACAAGCCACAGTGAAATTTCCCTGTGTCACAGAAGGACTATCATCAACACTGATGTAGATAACATACTGCTAAGTATGTGGAAAGAAAATGTGTACATTTTTGGTGAGAATGTAAACAACTACAAGCACTATGTAAAATCCAGGAAGCAAACAGCAGGTCAACTGAGTGTCATATTTGAAAGACCCACACACAAACTCATATACACATTAGTACAAAATTAATGGGAAAGTACTGAATGCCTTGACCAATCTTTAAAACCTTATCAATTAGCATAGTATCGTTTTCGCTTTGGTTAAAAAATCACTTGAGAAATAATATGGAGAAAGAACCAATGTTCCAACAGGTTATGTTTATTATAGTCCTTTGCAAAACGTTTCCTATTCTTTTTATGGCCCATTTATGTGCATTTATACACATGAGTAAGATACTGAGGTTCACTGAAAAATAATAAACTATTTATAGAACACAGGTTGAGATAATTTTTTTTCAAAAATAATTACAGGCACAGTTTGTAAGATAATCAAATTAAATCAAGTAATTGAAAATATTTAAAAAATGTTAGCACTAAATTACTCTAAAATACAAATATAAGAAGGCATTCAGAATCATGCAAGTTTATATGTGGCATTTTAACTGCTAGATATTTCACTTTTATATTCAGAATCATAGAATTGATAATAGTAGTGAAAGATTTAGCCCTGTTAAATATAGAGAATTAAATTGTTCCTTTAACCATAAATTGCAAATCATCATAATTTGAATCTCTGTAAATACCTTAGTTAGTCAAGCAAAAATAGAAGCTGTTATCAGTAGCTAGAAATAAAAGAAAAATAATGAGCAAATCTTTTTCTCTTCCATTTATTCAAGTATATGGAGATATTATATAAAATAAAAATACCACTGATTTCTATATTAACATTTTATTTTTCTGTGGTTTTTCTCATTTTATTTGACTAAAAGGTAAACATGCATATACATGTACACGTTTCTATAATACGAATAGAGAATATTATGTAAAAGCAACATCTGTTTTTAACAGTCACTTTGTAAACATGATTCAACATATGTTAAGTGAACCTGTATTATTTATTTTTTTTCCTTGAAGTTAAAAATACATAATAAAAACAGCACTATTCTATTGTTGATGCCTCTCTTCAATTAGCATAAAAGAAAATTGATTTTTTTTGTTGTTGCTTAGAGGGTAAAACAACAAAGAGTTGCTTCCTTTTTTACAGCTGTATTTCTAAGAAAATCCTTTTTTTTTGTCCAAACCATTTGCATTACTAGCAAGTTATTTTCATTCTTCTACCTCAAAAATAGTCTTCAGTTGGAGGCAGAGGCAGGAGGATTGCTGAGTTCGAGGCTTGCCTGGGCTACATAGAGAGCTCAGAGCCAGCCTGAACTACAAAGCGAGACCCTGTCTCAAAAAAAAAAAAATAGTCTTCAGTTGAAGCCCCTTAGGGAAATGTATTAGCTACCGCATGTGGCCTAAGTGTGCAGTTAGCCTTTTCTTCACTATTTCTTCCAAGAGGGTGGTCATTAAATCCTCAAGTAGTTATTCCAGAGGCTTTGAACACAAGCTAATTTGTTTCTTCTAGCGGGGTCAAAATTGACTCTATGTGATCGTATTTGTTGTTAGAAGAAATGGTTTCAGAACAGTCTGAAAGTTCCAATTCTTCAACAAGTTTTGTTTTTCCACCAAATGCCAAATTCTCATAAATGGTAACCCACATACAAAAAAAAAAAAAAGATGTTAGTAAAATAAACATTCCAATCATCCAGGAGAAGCAACCGGACTATAATAAAGATTTTCTTTACTTAATTCTGTTGGGTACTGAATAATAGAAAGGTATGAAATGACATAAACTTAGTTTGATTTAAAAATAGTTTGGTTACTCTTTAGCAGGAAAGTTGTACACATTGATTTTTTATGAGACATAATAAATTTGCTCAGGAAATTATTTTACTATTATAATAACTCACATTATCGATTAATTAGAGTGAAAATAAAGAGTATATATTATGTGTTAGAGATTATAATAAGCCCTGAAGAACATGACCACAGTTATGAATTCACAAATGAGACTGTAAAACTACTATGAACAAACCTCGATTATCCGTTCTCAGGGTGCTCGTTCTGTTGCCCAGGCCACCAGTGGCCGCTGCTCCTCTCTCTGTGGGACATGTTGATCACTGTCAGCACTGCCAACCTACATCGCTGAGAACTCTTTAGTCTTTGAATGTGAACTCACACAAGTGACCAAGGGCTCCACAGGGAAGTTTTTTCTTTTTTTTTTTTTTTTTTTCTTTGAGACAGGATCTCCCTTTGTATTTCAGGCTGGCCCTAAGCTCACTGTGTAGCCCAGGCAAGCCTCAAACTCAGCAGTCCTCCTCTCTCTGCCTCCCGAGTGCTGGGATGACAGGCGTGAGCACCATGCGCGGCACCACAGGGAAGTTTGGACAACACAGCCAGTCTCTATATAGGCTGACCTCCAATTTCAGCCCCTCTCTACGGATTCTGTTCTGTTTCCCTGAATTTGTGATCTTTCAGATGTGATTGACGGATGTTCCCACTGCTAGCACTCAATAACTGAAGCCCATGACGTAAAGAAGGAAAGGTGTATTTGGGGTCACAGGCTGTGGAGGATTTGGTCAGTGGTGGATTGACCACAAGCAGAAAGAGAATGCCAGAGTGACGTGATGCTAGAAAGTTGGTCAGTTCAGGCCAGTCTTGATTCAGAGATTAAATGAGGAGACAGAGACAAGAATACACCCCTCCAGATATATTTCTCAGTGAGTGACCTCTTCTGACTACGATCTACCTCTGGACACACTGGAGGATGCAAGTTTGATCTAAAGAATAGAAAAAAGAAAACCTGCTTATTGATTATTTGATGTGTTTACCAAATCCCACCTTGTTTTCTCATTTCTGAACTTATGAAATTATGGACAGTGAGAAAGAGTCTCTGACATATTTGTCATTGAAATAAGAGTCAGACCCTCTTTGGGGGAAATACATCTGCTGACCAGTCAACCAAACTGAAATGTGTGTCAGAGGAGATGATGAGGATCACAAGGTCAGAAGTCATTTCAGTCCACTTGGGAGGACCTGTCAAAGTTGAGCCAAACGTGACATACCTCTCCTTCCCTAGCTTTAGTGATTGGCTCATTGTCCAGTGGCTGTTGTGACAGACACACATCACACGTGGATGCAAATTATCTAAATGTGAAAATCATAAAGCTGATCTGTTTTAAGGGCAGTGGGTAGGATGATTACATACAAGACACTTCTTCAACCTGGAGACACGTGCATTGGAAAAACATGCTGCATAGTCTGTGAGGAGTTAACAGCCTGTAATAGTGTCAAATGACCCTGAGTTGGAAAGGGTAGGTTTTTGTAACGTACTACCCTTCACTGCAAGATACTTGGAATCTTTCCACAGGGTCCAAAGTCCAGTGTGCAATGGCAAGCTCCCCACTGGAGCCAGAGTTCTCACCTCTGATGATTCGTTCCATTTCTCCATCATGACAGACCTGGACCCCAGTAGCCCCAGTCTAGACACCGCAGGCATTTTTACCCACCTGATTCTAAATGGTCTCAGAAAACTGTCCTCATTACATCTGTAGATGTGAGTAACATAGTTTTTCTGAGAAGCAATTATCTCCTTTTTCAGCTTGCAGCTCCTGAAATGGGAATGTTCAAATTTGCAGTCTGCAGTTTCCCAAATGGCAAAACTTAAGATATCAAGGGTAATAACAAAAAGGCAGTTGAAAATGTTACATTAATTATCAGTACAGCTACATGAATGAACTTACATTCTCCAGCAGATTTGGTGCTGCACAGTTGACCTGGAGGGTGAATGTCTACCGAAGTCTGTGGAGCAGACAGGGGAAGAAGATACAGCCCAAACCCCTGTGACTTCCATTTGTTTCTTCCAGTGTTTGGACAAGTGTAACCCTTTCCGTGTGTGCAGGGAAGGGTGGCTGTAACCCACTGAGGGATGCAAAATGGCTTCCTTGTACATATACCTGTGTGTGAGTCTTGAATTTCCTCATCAGTTCTAACCAAAATATCATCTCAAAAAAGATTCACTGTAGAAGCAACCATGCCAATATAGCTACCTTCCATTAAGAAAATATTTTAAATGTTATATACATAAAAAGATAACTTTCTCATAGATCTTTTGTGTTGGGGGTTATTTTTGTATTATGCATTTGATATATTAGTATCAGATGAGCTTGCCATACTGGTTTGAATATCAACATATCTCAAAAATTCTCAACTTCAATTTTTGACCAATACTGATCCATTGAAATCTTATAAAGAATAACAATTTCAATCCTGCTACAGGTGAGTTCGGGAACCACGACACCACTGAATGGACTCACATGAACCAGAGCTAAATCTCCACACATCTGTCCAAATATGGAGGATGAAGAGATCACCTCTTTGATACACTTCTCAACATTAGTACAGTGCAGAGTAAAGAATAAATGCTTAAGAAATATTCATGAATATTGCTATACTAGCTAAATAAGTTACACTTGTAAGAGAACAGATGTAATCAAAGCAATTCAATTCGATAGATAAAATCAGTAATGAAGCAGTGGTGGGTGTCAAGCCATATATATAGGGTCTTTAGATAATAAAGTAGTCGTCATTGTTAAAATGGAACAAAGGAGGCAAAGAATCAGCTATGAAATAAAATTTGCCTGTATCCTCTATTACTAAAACTATATCACTTTAAACTTCATCAACCATGAATTTTCCAAAATTAACTTGTACTGGACACTCACTAAAATGCTTATGCAGTGATTCAAAAATGAATAAAAAAGTGATGGTATAATTTCCAGTTCATTCCTATCTTCCATAAGGAAATCATGTATGTTTCTTGTTGGGGGCTCAAAATTTTGGTAAAATTAACATATTAAAAATACTGACTTTTAGCCAGGCGTGGTGGCTCACGCCTGTAATCCCAGCACTCGGGAGGCAGAGGCAGGAGGATTGCTGAGTTCGAGGCTTGCCTGGGCTACATAGTAAGTGCAGAGCCAGCCTGAACTACAAAGTGAGACCCTGTCTTAAAAAAAAAAAAATACTGACTTTCAAATATTTTTATATTTTCTATAATAAATCAAAATATGGATTGTTATTTTTTATTAAATCAACTATATGGAAAAGGACTAAAACAATAAGCAAATAGTAATTTATAATTAGAAGAGTCAAACTACATAAAAGTACTCCCTTACAATTTTCAAGATAACCATGAAACATTTTCTCATGTTGGATATTTTAATGTAACATTGAAAATATTTAGAAAATTCATTATTCAAATTAGCAAAACAATTTTAATTTTATTGCAGATTATTTTTTCCTCTTTTGTGGGAGAAGTATTTCAATTATTGTGAGTATTTTCTTAAAACTACCCGTTTTCCCCATGATAATGACATCTGAAATAGTATATACACTTAATGAAATATTCTAATGAGAAAGTTATAATAGCAAATTGTTTTTGCTTAAGAATACACGCCAACAAGAACAAAGAAACTGCATCAACTTGTACGAGGGTGTGAAAAGCTCGCTGTTAGCAAATTAGAGCTGTGTCTCTGTAAAACTAATTTCTATTTAAGTCCCTGAGTACAAACCATTGAGTATTTTCCTTGATGCTTTAATTACACATTTAGGTGCCTGTGCCTATTAAAATTAGTATTTAATTTACACAAAATGTCAAATCATCCTTCACATTACAAGGATAACTTTGTTTTTAAAAGGACTCAGTCCGCGATTATTTTAATATTTACTTAAACTTGAAGTACATAAACTCTGAGAATTTTAAGCTTCTAAATCATATTTATCTTCTCAAACAACATTTATTAGGTTAAGCAATTGATCGTATGAAAAATTTTCCTCTTCCCATATTACCACCCCAACCCCAGTACTTAAGTATAGGAGAAAAACATATGGTAGTGCTATCTAGGACTCTGTAAAAATAAGAATAATGAAATGGGATATATATACCTATATATATATATATACATATATAGGTATATATAGGTATATATGTAGGTATATATATATAAGTATATATTAATTATATAGGTATATATATTCTTATACAGTTATTAATTATATAGATATATATATATATTCTTACACAGTTATTAATTGTTCAGAGATCAGAGACGAAGTGACAGTATAACAGTTATCAGTTTCATCAATCTTTACTGACAGAACTCCACTTTAGAAAGAAATGATGGAAAGAATCCCAATAATTTAATAGAAAATATTTTCCATTTTATTTATAAATTTCTTAATTTATTCATTACTATAATATATCC
>PVIC010021906.1:0-28182 GCA_004025085.1 Thryonomys swinderianus
ATTTTGATCTAGAAATAATGGCAATTCAATGATTCAAACAAATATAGAGGGGAAAGGCCTGCCCATGGGATTGTTCTTCCTCACAAGTACAAGTACAGAGATCAAGATGTCTTTATACACCCCAACCAAGCCAACTCGATCTCACTATCTCATGAAACCAATGGAACTTATAGCTTACGATCAAGAGATGTAGAACCATGCAAAAGTGTTCAGTTAACTCTAATAAGCACAATGATTTTGAACTAAAATAAAAGTTAATGGATCTTCCCTTTTCCTTCCTAATGGGTCTTCTTCTCTTTTTTTCCCCAAAAGAGTACAACAAAAGCTGAATGTGATATATTATTTTTTTTTTTATAATACTATAGATTGATAACTTAGTTATATCTCCAATTCTTTTTAAAAATTTTTGAGATGGATCTTGCTAATTTGTTAATCCAGGCTGGGCTTGAATTTGAGATTCTGCCTCAGCCTCCAGAGTATGAGGTTTACAGGTGTGTGTAACCAAATCTGACTCAAAAAATTATATTACTTTTAAAGATGAACAAAATATAGGATCAGCTATTTTGCTTTTATGAAGTCCCTGCAATGAAAATGTAAAAGGAAATGATGTAATAACGCAAAGGGCACAGTCTGCCTGTACAACTCTGGAAATAAAATTAGCAAACTTTTCACTGGAATCAATCAGTTCATTCGCTCTACATCTATCTTGAGAGTATCCCCAGCCTTGAACTCACAACAGATACTTCTTTTAACAGGAAAGGACCTTAGGCTTGGCTTTGTAGGGCACAGGTGGATGTCATTTTCAACTTCCTGTCAGCCTTCCTACTGAAGACAAAGCAAATGCAGTCAGAAAATGGCTTCAGAAGGTTCACAAACCAAATCCTCTCACTTTACTCAATATTCTAATAGTTAAATGATTATGGAGTCTTCAAAATCCATAGAAACTTTGTATTTATGAGTCCAATTTTAGAAAAGTCCTATTTCTTATGAAATCTTACCGAAATATTTAAGTTCCAGAACAATGAACAACTAGAACAATGCTTAGCACAAAGCATGCACTTTGTTTATTGAATAATGGAATGGAAATCAATAATACGTCCAGTAAAACTAAATGTAACTGTTCTAAATCTAGAAGGTCCAATGGTCTTGTTGTGTCCTACTCCTGCTTACACAATGCACCAGACACATGGTACCAGTCAGGAGACCCAGAACATAGAGCTTACTTTCATCAACAAGAACATATCAACAAAAAACGCTACCTTTTTCCTCTATAAAACTTTTCCAGTTTTTCTACTTCTTACAGCAAGGCTATTGGTTGGGGGCATTAGTTACATTATTGAGGATTTAGTTTTCTTTTCTTTGCTCTTTTGCTCTTCTGTCCCTGTCTTGCACACTCCTCGGAGGTGGCAGAAACCACTCTGTCGTTAGAGAATCACGAGATAAACCTTGTGTCATAATGTATTAGCTTGGAGAAGACTGCTTATCCCTTCTGGAGCTTAATTACTTCCTATATTAAATGGGGAAAAAATCACACCTAGAAGTGTATTTGTTGTGATGTCTGTAGAAATTCAAAGTACGTTTACAATAAAGGAGAATATTTACATGGAAATTTTACTTAGATTCTATTCTACAGGTTTTCATTACCAAACTGAAAAGCTTCTAGTTAAATTCCCTAAAACAAGTTTTACAACTGAATCAATCACTGACGGCACAAAACAATTGATAATTCAAGGGATGAAGATGTTATATAGTCATTATACATTGTGTTGCTTAGGGAGTAAGAAACACAAAATCGTTTTTTTTTTTTTTTAATTTCTAACTATTTGTGTTTTGTTTGCTTAAAAACAAGAAAACAGAAAGAAGTAAGGATATTGAGACTGATTTCTTTTTAGGGACGCTACCTCTGGTCAAACTCATTATCTCTTGTTGGCAGAATGCCTTAACTGGCCTCCTGCCATCTAATTTGCTTGTAAGCTCTGCACCCCGGTTCTGCAGACCTATTTCTAGCTGTTTTCCTCCCCACCATACCCTAGTTTCATTGCCCCTTTTCATACTCCTCACACTGACTCTCAGAGGTCCCTGTGCAGCTGCGCAAGCCCACACCGCAGGAGCCCAGGAGGCGGGTTCCCTGAAACCCTGCTGCTGAGGCACTTCCACCGCAGTGGCCTCTGAGGCAGGCTGCATTTCTTCTCCTTCTCTCTGAAACAGCATTCTCCACCACACGGGCACCTCGGGGAACTCATCATTTCATCTGAAAGGTCCTTTATTCTGTACCATGCTAACTCCTGTACTTTTAAAATCATACAATTAATGTATTTCTTCACTGCCGCCCCCATCCTACAAGTTCCATGCCATGGACACGTTTCTACCATTACTTGATCACTGATGAGCAGACATTACCTAGCACTTAGTAATGTCTCTGTCACATCCAAGATATCCCTATTGGCTAAATTAATGACCTACGTGATTTCTTCCTACTCTTGCTTAAATTATTCCCATTGCTTTAAATTCTTCTCTAACAGCACAGCCCCCAATAATCCTTTTAATTCCTGCAACTCATTATCTGTCACATTCATTTGCCAATACCTACATAACCTTCAAAAGCTAATTATAACACATTTTAATTCAAGATATAAAATTTCTGAGAATGGTAATATTAATTACCCTGGGAAGATTGACCTATATATTTGACACATGAAATTCTGCCAACCGCTCAACTATCAACGCATCTGGAAGAATGTACTCATTATAGCTTTAAGTCCAGTTGCCTTTGACAATACAAAGAAAAATTCTTTTCTAGTCTAGGGTGCAAAGAGGATGATCAAACTATGACTGCAAGGGTCAATTTCACTCACTACAAATAAAACAGATAACTCAGGGGACTGTTTGGAGACCTTGAGATAGAGGCAGAGATGAAAAGAGATAGATGAGGAAAGGGGAGGGAGGGAAAGAGAGAGGGAGAGAGGGAAGGAGAGGGAGAGGGACCTTGACTCTAGTAAGGCTGTGGAAACCAATTTAGTCGATTTCAAAATTAAGCAAATTAAGTCCTCTTAGGAATACTTTTGGGAGATTTCTAACTTTCCAGAGCAAGAAACACATTCTTTCATGCAAGTGTGAGTGGAGAGGGAAAAGTGGGAAAGTAGAAGAGACCATACTTTAGTATTTTAAAGGTATTTGATTATAGGATGAAGGTGGCATCCTTAAGACAAGTTTATTTTCATTAAAATATCTGTACTTTAAAAATACAGACTCACTAGGAAATATAAGTAGATCAATGACATTTTAGAGACTCTGTCCTCAAATATAAGGTTCTGTGGTCTAAAGACATAATCCTAGCACAGTTGTTAGCCAAATTTAAAGACTAAATTATGCCCTCTGGAACACTATTATTTGTCTCTCTCTTCTTTGGATCCCAACCACAAATCAAATAGCAAGATTGTGAAGTTCTAAGAGTAGGCTGAATAGCTATGTGAAACTGGCTGTAATTCCTCAGATGTGTCAGGGCCCACAGCTCTCCAAAGCCTCCATTTCCCTTGGCTTTCAGTGAGTCTATGCCCAAAGATGTAGTTTCTCACACACAACACAATCTTTATAATCCTTCTGGTAATTTAACCCTGAGGCTAATTTATTCATTGTCTCTCCTATGTCTCAGCCCTCAGATGCAGACTAAGTGGAATGTCCTAATCTCTCCATATATTTTATGTAAAACAAAACAGAACAAAACAAAAATCAGAGAAGCTAGTATCTCCATTTGACATCGAAATGCTTGTGGCACTGACAACAAAAATGATAGCTTACTTCTAAAATGGTACATTAGTTGTAAATTGTGAATTTAAGGATTTATTCAAGTGCTACTCAGCTAAACAAATATTGACATGATCTATCATCACAATATGCTCTTAATAGCAGCTTTTACATTGCTAACAAATTTTGCAGAAAATCAGCTATGCCAAAAATTGTTTTGCTGCATTTGTCTGCCAACCTTGGCCAGTCTTTTGAATTTGGTTACAAAATTATACCACTCTATATAGGAAATAGACAATAGGGCCAGAAACCCACTTTTCAAATATTCATAATCCTCTGCTGTTCTGTGTATATGCTTATTAAAAGGCAGCCTGTACATGTAAATGTTTGTCAATTACTGTTACATTTTTCATACAAAAGGGCATGGAAATGTACAATAGTATCTATGCAGGCCATTCCAGATGTTTTCATTTTGGAAACAGTTTAGTGTAATTCTAGCAAAAATGATAACAAATAGGATTCTATGTGGACTTGTAATCACACAAACCTTAGAGTCCATACTGTTATAACTGTAGATGTTGTAATCAAATCTCAGCTTTCTTAACAGTAAATCGAAGAAAGAAATGTCAGCATTTTGCAACTCAAATAAGATTAATTACGTAAGGTGTCTATCTCGTCTTCACCTCCAAGACTGTTTAATGGGCTAGTGTTGTTGTTTTTGAAATGTGTTTCAGGGAGCTCATAAGAAAGGCCTCATACTTGTTAACAATCAGAGACTATTTCACATCTTTAAAAAATCATTAGTTCATTTCTTAGACAACCTCCTGCTGTAAGAAATAGTGAGGGAGACCGTCAAATATTCTGACTTAGTGCACTACAGATGAGACATAAATAGGTCCAACTTCTGAAGTATTTCCAAGTATTTGCTTTTCTGTACCTTTTAGTTATTATTATGACCAAAAGGAATTTTGAAACCCAGTTTGTCATAACTTTAGACTTTTGTAAAATTTATAGTTCAGGGATAATGTACATTTACTAATTGCTATATAGGAAATGTACAAAATGTAATGGTTTCCTACACAGTAAAATTCCTATTTCTGCTTGGAAGGAGTGAAAAAAATTCCTGTTTCTGCTTGGAAGGAGTGAAAAAAAAATTCCTATTTCTGCTTGGAAGGAGTGAAAAAAAAAACCTGAACAATGAGTCGAAGGTTTGCTGGTCCCACAAATGGGGAAAGTAAAAGTACTGTAATGTGACAACATGGCACACCAGAGGTACTAAGTACCCTCTGTGATTCAGTGTAGCTGCAATATCCACTGAAGAAAACTGTGAGGAAGAAAGTAGTAATTACAGAGGACCCCGAACAAAGACGGGCTGGAGAAGGGCCTCCTGTCAGTACTGGTTTTTATTCAGTAGAATTTTGATGAGTAGAATGACATGATCACATTCCCACATAAACAAAACAAAACAAAAATTGTCTATAGCATATGTGAAAGAAGAAATGAATAGAGCAGTGGTTTTTCTAACAGTCTGTACAATAATGCAGAATTAGGATATTCCCTTCTCTCACTGTAAACTGGAAGCCTTAATATATTTAATGGAGTCATTCTAAATTATCTGATATTATTTCAAAGGCACTGATAAAACCACAGAAATAAATATGGCACCACCTTTATTTACTTAATAATAAAATGTATAGTTGCTTAACAAAATAAGAACTACAATCTAATTTTCAAACTAAAGAACCAAACGAAATATTAAATATATCACTTTATGGTACAAGACACCATAAACCTATGTATGTAACAGCAAGCAGTTTTTGTGCTAGAAGAATGGGAAAAAAAATAATCTAAGGCAAAAATTTAATGACTGGAAACTTAGAAATAGCCAGTCAACTGAGGCTTACAGCTTTTGAACAGCAAGGTTTTTTCTTTTTTTTTTTTTTTCAGCAAAAATAAAAACATGCTGAACAAAGTGTAATTATTCTTTAGCAAAAGTCCTGTGATAATTGAAAATCCTACTTTTCAGATCTGTGAAAAATATGTTAATTTTTTAGAGTATTGATGTCACCTTCAGATGCTGATTCTATTGCTTTGACTGTAGTGTTTTTCCTCAATAAGCATGGGGCCCATAACAGTGAAAAGACTGAAATATGGTAAAACAAATACTGGTCACAGACAGCCTTCACTCATGCATAACCTGGCAACTCTCTACTGAAGGTCTACCTTTCCAGCTCAGTTCTAAAAAGAACTAGTCAGACACAACCCCTGCTCTAGGGAGTTCCCATTTCTAATAGACAAGGTCAAGCGCTGATGCTAAACCACCATGAGCCTTTTCACTGCAAACTGTGCACACATTGATTTCCTCACTAAATACGCATCTGATCTTTTATCATGGACATCAGTTTTTGAATACCACAATGGGTACTTTTAAGTAGGTATGTGGACAGGAAATCTACTTTGCTAAGACTATATCTTTTTTTTTTTTTCTCGTTTCAGTTTTTCTACCATAGCCTCCACGGTTGTTTGACTTCTTGGCATTTTCTGTGACATTTTGGCACAGTTTTCTGTGACTCTTTACTATGGTCCTTGCCACTCATTCCTCTTTACCACAGTCTGGTCATCTGGGCTGTTTCCTGGCTTCTTATCTACCTGGGTGACTGATGTTAGCACTTCCTCAAAAGTTCAATAAATATTGCTCATCACCATTTCTGAGCAGTATTTCTTTAAGCTTTGTGGTAAGCTTCAGGATTTTCACTCTAACAATATTCTTTCAGAATGCTATTCAGAAATGTTTTTGAAAAGTAATTTCTTAAAGGTTTCTGTCATGAAAATGTTGCATTAAAAATGATAAAGAGGGCCGGAGGGTTAGCTCAGTGGTTCCGGCGCCAGCCTCGCAAGCGTAAGGACCTGAGTTCGATCCCCGGTAACCACATAGAATGCTGGGCTTGGAGACACAACCACCAACAATCAACACCACATACCACAATGCCAGACGTGGTGGCTCACGCCTGTAATCCCAGAGACAGAGACAGGAGGATTGCTGAGTTCGCGGCTGCTTGCCTGGGCACCATAGTGAGCTCAGGGCCAGCCTGAACTACAAAGCGAGATCCTGTCTCAAAAAGCAAAAAAAAAAAAAAAAAAAAAAGATAAAGAGACACATAATTCTAAAGAAAGGCAAAATTCAGTAGGGAATGCTTCTACTGTACTGTCAACTCCCACCATGGCAAATACTGGATTCTGCAACAATACTGTTAAAACTATTTGGTATGAGACATTACAGTTTATGCACATAATGGTTAGAACAAGAAATTAAACTTTTGATCCTTTGATTTGAATTAAAATTTATATAAGTTTGAAAAATTAAAGTGTATATGATAGATGTTATATTTATCATAAAATACATATTTAAGAATCAACTATATGTGAATCTGTAAGAGGCTATCAAGCAAACTGCCTTGTACGATCCATAATCAGTCCTTCGACACTTTTAACTCAAAGACAATTGTTTAGCACGTAGGAAATTTTAATTTTCCAAATATACTGAGAAAAATTAATAGAATTATCTCTCAGGTAAAAAATACAGTTGCATAATCCCTTTGTCACAAATGAACTCCACACCTGTGAGGCAGCAGTCAGACACTGCCTCTGTGGTGGTGGTGCTGTCTGTTCATAACCACTTCTCCAGGTGAAGAGTATGAAGGAGAAGAAGGGACAAAAGTCACCTTTCATTGTTTCATTGACTTTTGGTGTTTTCATTGTATGTTAAATGCCTGATTTCACCCTTACAACCAAAAGAAAAAGAGCAATTTTTATTCTGCAAGGTAGCTGTGTGTTCCCAGTAGCAGGCATTAGGAATTTCCAACACGATCTCTAGGGATAATTCGCAGCTCTGAACCATGCTTTAGAAAAACATTTCCTACACAAACAAACAAAGCACAAGGTTAGGTATTTTAAAAATGACAAGTTACCTTAATATTCTAAGTTATTGTATACTATAAACAATGCAGTTAATGTATACTATAAACAATCCTATAAACAAAGTAAAGCAGGTACAAATGTTTAATCACCATGAGAAGCCAATTCCACACCTTTAATGTCTTGTTCCTATTCTTCCCATGAATTCAATACTCAACAAATGCTTATAAATTTTAAATAAGAACATCAGTCATGAAAAAACTAATAAATACAATCATTAAAATAAACTCTCTTAATCATGAACATCTAATACACACTTGCTCTTAGCCAAAAGGCCGAGAAACGGTGAATATCTAATACACAATAAAACACCTAGATTAAACTATAACAATTTGTAAACTGTAACAGAAATTTAGATATGGTGATTTGGGTCAACTGTCTTTTGAGGTTTTCTTCACATCCAATGAGACACACAATTCGATTATGAAAGGCCATATAACACTATGTTAGAGTAAGCAGTAATTCAAATTATAGTTGAACTTTCTGAATTAAGAAAACTGTTTTAAATCACAGTATAAGACACATGAAGATAATATAGTTCTAATAAAAAAACCTTTATAATAATTTAAAACTACTGCTCAACAGTGAGATTATTCAATAGTTTCAAAAAATTTAGAATTACTATTGGCTCAAAAAAACATTTAAAAATATAAAACTACTTTTGAAATGCTATAATAAAGTATGAAACTATTTTTACCTGGGCTGCTGATTAGGACATCAATGTATCACTGAATCATGTTAACAGTTTTAAGATGTAAGTGTGGATTCAGTGTCTATATGTAAATGACTATACTGTTTGTTAAAAAAATCACAGTAGCACTTACTAGCTGTTTTCCATGGATAAGTGAATCCATTTAGGGGATCTAAATCATCACTCTCATGAGCACAATCTTGCATTCTGTATTACACAATCTTAATCCTTAAAAGCCACTATTAGAGTTATTTGTAGTCAAATGCATGTATAACTCTCATATGTAACAAAAAAGACTATTATTCTGACTCATAAGAGTGCCATATAATTTCTAAATAATAACTACATCCTGATGAAAATCTTGAACCTAATTAGAATGAATTAAATTTTCAGCATCCATCAACACCCCTAGCCCCAGTGACACTTTGTGAGTTTTCAAATAGATACTTACCAGCAGTCTGGGCAGGATTTATTCCTATTCCATCTACAAAATAAGTTGTAAAATCACCCAAGTTATTTCTAAAGCTAAAATAGTAACAAGAGATTTACCAAAACAACATTGCCTGTGTGTTTAGGCATAAATTGAACTATTTAAAATCCCTGAACATTAGTGACAATCTTTCAAGTACAAGTTACCTGTCTGTTGAAATCTACCATTTTAAATATTTATAGACATTGTGAGATTAAACAAGAATATCTGTCAATACCATCATGATAGTAAGTTCTATGGAGACAGTTTGTGACATACAATAAAAAATAAAGTTTGTCATTGCTTCCAAAAGGCTAAAAGCTCTCCAGGTATACCATTAATCATTTCCTTACTCCTCTGAGGCATAAAATCTTAAGAACAGAGATCACAAATCATTCCTTTAAAATTCCACAGATAGTTTGAAAGTTTGAAAAAGTTTCCCTGTGAGTTACTCACTGGTGACCTTGATTTTTCCAAGAAGTAGGCCAGTCTTCTTCTAAACAGAAACACTTCAGTGTGGAAACACACACAACATTTTAAAGAGATATTCTGTCAAACCTAAGATGAATCATGCTACTGCACTTTAAACCCATCTCCTCTTACGTCTATCCTAACAGCATACGGACCACTACAACACACAACTGTATTAATTCAAACACTGGAAAGGGGACGTTAACCCCTTCCTGCAAACTCCAGACCTTATCTTATTATTTCACTATTTTCCCATAAGTCTTAACTATTATCAGCTCTACAAAATATTAAGATTTTAATGGAACACCTAACGGAATTAAATTCAAGTTTATAAGAAAGTTTTTTACAGAAAAATAACAGGTGGAGTCAAGATACATTCCTGCTTAACGTTGTTCTCTGAGGCATTTTCTAATACAGTACAATCTTTCATATACAATGACAACACCAAATATCTTAAAAATAAAAAAAGAAAGCTATTTAGTTACTCCAGGTAATAGCCTGGGATGCAGAGATACAGACACCAGAAATTACAAATTGCTATCAATACCACAGCATAAAGAAACTGAATGGAGCTATGACTCTGATGTGTGTTTTACCATTTACATCCTTTACATTAATACAGATTTGGGGATTTTTAGATTAAGTCAGTTTTAATTAGAGTCTTCAACAATGTTTATAGCTCAAGGGCGATAGTATAAAAAATTCTTACCATTGGTAATAATTGCACTTGTTGCTGCAGGGACCTTAAACTAAAAGGCAGAAAAGAAAGATATTTCCATAAATATGATACTATAAAAGATGAGTAACGAAGATTGGATACATGTGACCAATTCTATAATTCTAGAGCAAGATTCATCTTTCGGAGTAAGCAGCAAGATCACAGTACTATAATTTGCCTTGTCTTTAAAGAATCCTGTATCTTAAATATTGTGTCTGACTATATACCAAAGATTGTAAAATACCCTTTGCTTTATGGACAGCACAAATGGAAAAATATCAATTTAAGGCCAAATCATGTCTAAACTTTCAAGTTCACACATATCACTTTTATCATATAAAATTATCTTATACAAACAAGTCACATGCACAGAATAAATTGATGAGAATATTTCTAAAATTTCTTTGTAAAAACTGTAAGTTCCTAGTAGATATTCTTATGCACAAAGTTTTCAGATAACAGCCAAGGCTTGTACTTTCTTAAAATTCTCATGATTTGCTGACTTAACATCTCAAGAAACTAAAAATTCTAATTACTACTGAGATATAACAACTAAGTTCACTTAGGTGCAAGTGCACAAAATAACTATGTGACAGTCATATAGCCAACATCCACAGTAAAACATCTTTGAACTACTTCAGAAATGTCATAGAAGAAACTCAATAAAATAAGGTAAGGAATGAATTGGCAGATAGGGTAGAGTTCATCCCTTAATACTATAAGGACCTGCAGTTGACAAAGTGTTTCATGTCTTAACAATTTATTTCTTTCTCCAACCAGGAGTATCTACTAAACATGTCTGTGCTATGGACAAATTTTATAAATATTACAGTTGAGTTTTGTGATCAAGTACACTTCAAAAACATTATATGAACTTAGTAGCCTTTTCAAAAGCCTTTAGTATACTACTATTACTGTTTATCTCTAAGAAACAAATGGTGAATGAAATGTTTCCTGGCAACTGATCCATTTTTTCAAAGATTACTACCATTTTTTAGGTTGTACTAGGTTCCTTTATGTGGTTCTGCTCTAGGCTTATATTACTTTAGGCATTTATAAGGAGTCACTGATACATAATTGATAAAATAACTATAAGGTTTCAAGTTAATTAGAGAATATCTCAGGCTTTCAAAACTAGGAATCTTAGAAAAGCTTTATTTACTGAGTGAGACTATTCTTAGATTATGACCACATTAACTGTGCAATGCTTGGGCTACATAGTGAACTCAGGGCCAGATGAACTACAAAGCAAGACCTTGTCCCCCCACCCCCCAAAAAATAAAAAAATTAAAAAATGATAAACTGTGCATTTTCTCAGTCACAGTCACAAGTGACCACAGTCTCAATGTATCTTGAAAGCCCAAAGCAATTGCTGATCTAGTTTTTCCTTCTCTAGAGTACGGAAACAAAGAATAAGCTGAAATCTGGGGACGCATCAATCATGACAGAAAACATGATCACTATTTTTTTGCCCTTCATTACTGCTAAGTTTTCTCTTAGGTACAGTTTATGCTCCTCAGTTTTCATACTCAGATTCCCTGATTTTTATAATGTTTGATGGTAAGAGGCTCTTCTCAGGTTATTACAATTTATGACTGAATTAATCTTCAGTCATATACTGGGAAATTTTATTGTTTATTAAGAAAATTTTATCAAGGTTTTAAATCTTAACTCTTGGTGTATCAAGGAAACTTTTGTTTTTACTAAAAGATTCCACAGTGTCATTTCCTGAGAGTCCCTCTCAAACTTAATATACATGACTGTGTAGCACTTGTTAATTTTGTATTGCAAGTTCCTTTATAATTGTTTCTACATTTAGAAAATAAGTTCATAGTAATGCATTTACATTAAAGGGGAAACTACAAAATAACTACAAATATAAAACAATGGTGATTATTACAAATGGCTTATTCAGATATAACTCTTAAGTCTGGCATCTGTTATACTACTGATATATTTCTTGCAAGTCATCTGTGTAGCCAAGTATCCATATCTGTGTCTTACTTCACTTTACTCTCTCAGGATGAAAACAGACAAAAAGTAAAATAAATACCACCACTTTGAGTTTAGTTCTGAGTAGTAAATAAATGATGCTAGTGGTCTCTGAGATAGTTTATAAGGAGTTGTAGGCATGTAGACAGGATGACTGACTTCCAGGTAGTCATTTAAACACAGGGCAGAACTACCAATTAAGCTGTCTTATTTATTTAGTTACTACTACGATTTTTCTAGGCTTATAAATTTTTCTAAGATTCTGTACCAAAGCATTTGGATTTGGGTTAATCTGAGCCTGTGTAGTACTTTTCACTTCACCACAAAATTTTAGTGAATATTATAGTTTTATACAAAATCACTTAGACAAGAAATGCAGTCAATGACTACCATCATTTGCGAGAGTAAGAAAGTGATAGTTCAGAGGTTGTACCTGAGTGGTACACAATTTGCCTAGTATTCCTGAGGCCTTATCTTTGATCCTCATGACTACAATACAAAAAATAATAGAAAGTGTGAAGAATCTGCCCATGTCATATAGCTAAAACTAAAACACATATCTGAAGGCTCCTAAGTCATATTTCAATGCCATTTTTACCAGATAAAGCTATTCTTCCAAATCTCATGTCCTTTTGTGTGTGTGTGTGTGTGTGTGTGTGTGTGTGTGTGTGTGTTACCAGGAATCAAACTTGGCCCCTGTGCTTCCAACATAGGTATAGTACCACGTGAGCAAAGTGTCATGTCCTAAGAGCTACTTAAAAGACACTTCTGATAATTTTGGAGACAAAATTCTACCATATTTTTAAAAACTACATATTTTTTTCAAAAGAAATTATACTTACAGTCCAGATGATCATTCAGAAAATGTGAAAAATATGGTAAGCATGTTTTAAAACAGACTTTTAGAATTAAAACTAAAAAAACTTAGCTTATAGAATATAGGATAATATAAGATTAAAAAAAATTGTATCCTAAGTACCTTTAAGTTCAATGATGGATCTCATAATTTGCAATGGTTACATGAAATATCAATGTGTCATTCTTTTTGTATCTAAAAATGAAGCTTTAATTGTAATTTACTGTACTTGTAACTTTTATAGCATAAAACAAGCAATAAAACCAGAGGAAAATGGTGAGATATGCATGTAATATCTTTGAAGTTTTGAAATATACTGCCAAATTGAATTCCGTAAAGGTTATTCAATTTCCATACTCACCTCTTCAGCTGCAAACTTTAAGACTGCTGTGAAAGGTGTACTTTCAGGAACACTGAGTCTGCAAGAGTAAAACAGATATTTTAGAAGGTCAGTTTATAAGCCTGTGCCCCTTACTCCTTCCCCTGTAACAATATGAAGGTGACTTTTGAATTTCTAAGTTGGCTGTTTTGATTATGATACTGCATGAAGCGTAAAAAAATATATATTAAAAAATATTAAAAAGCAAATACCCGGGCCAGAGGGTTAGTTTAGTGGTTCCAGCGCCTGCCTCCCAAGTGCAAGGTCATGAGTTCAATCCCTGGTAACCACATACAATGCTGGGCATTGAGACTCACACCCACCAGCTATCAATACCACATACCACAGTGCCAGGCGTGGTGGCTCACGCCCATCATCCCAGCACTCAAGAGGCAGAGGCAGGAGGATTGCTGAGTTCGAGGCTTGCCTGGGCTACACAGTGAGCTCAGAGCCAGCCTGCACTACAAAGCGAGACCCTGTCTCAAAAAGAAAAAAAAAAAAAGCAAATACCCATAGAGTAGGTGTCCACTATTGCACCTGAACTCTAAAAACTCCATACAGATTTGTTTTACTATTTTGACACAAGGGTAGCTTATGGGCCGCTCTTTGTTTCCGGATAGGTTTCAACAAGTTGAATCTCGCCTTGATCCTCACCGTTTGTCTAAATTTCTTTATACCCACTCTAGTAGTGGGTATTTTCATCATAAGTCGACCTGGAAAGCATGATAATGTAACAGAGCTTTCCGGTAAACCCTCACGTATAGGCTTTATAAACATGTCTCAAACAGTAGAGCAAATAGATGAAAATTGGTAATAATGAAGTGTGTTTTCACCATCATCTAAAAAAGAGCTTAGCAGAATCTGAAATAAGTGTGGGAAGAGATGTAAGATTTTCTTAATTGACCTGTCAACACCAAGTGTATTGATAAACAGACTTTTTAAAAGATAATTTTGTACCAGAGTCAGATCTCCATGAATTTTCCAGCTTAAGAAAGAAACTGACATTACACTTAAAAACACAACAAAAGGTTTTAGAAAAACAGTAGAAAAATTAGATTCCTAAAATAAAATAAGTTACAGATAGTAAAAACAGGAAATAGATAACTATTTCATATAGGGAAAGGGCAAGCTAATTCTCTTTGAAACTTGGCATCATCATATCAATCTTCAATATTTCAGTACGGGTCTATATTACCTAACCTTACATAAGACACTGCAGGATCTGCCCATGCTCATTAAGTTCACAGGTCTCTGAATATCACATAATCATTAATCAGCAACAGCAGACTATACTGTTTTTTAGAAAGAATAGATTTCTTAGCTGTCACTATTTTCACCCCTCCAAATTATTGCTAAAGAATGAAAGTGGATGTCTTTTCCTATTTTTCTCATTTTAGTGGAGAAAGAAAATGAAAACATAATTCTTAAGGATATTTATTTTAAAAATACAATAATTTACAAAGTACATAATAGTTTTTGAAAGAATTTCTGCAGTATCTCTATAGTTTATACACATATATACATATATCATATATGCACATAATTAAACCTATACTAAACAAAAATAATGCCTACTAAATTCAATCACTGGTAGAACTGTCTAGCCAATACCACAGATGTTAATATTGTTCTACTCTGTCCTTTCTTCCTACTCCCTTCATTTTCCCTGTGTAGAACACATTTATACATTGATGAGAATAAGTTCACAGGGTGAAACTATAAGAAGTTAACTTCATCTACTTTATTTTTTGTTCTGTTTTGTTTTTTGAAACAGGCTCTTGGCATGCAGTTTACTCAGGAGCACTTCTGCCTCAGCCTCCTGAGTGTTGGGATGACAGGCATGTGCCACTGCCCCCAACTAACTTCATCTAGTAATCCTGAGAAGACTAAAATAGATAGGATCTAGAACTTAAGTGGACCAACTAGCTTATTTTTCTCTAGAAATGAGTGACTGAAATCATGGGTTTATACATGCTATGAAAATTTACATATGTGGGATGAAAGATGAGACTCTTCCTCTAATGGCTTGAGTAAGAACAGCTGTGGAGTACCGGAGATTTAGCTCAGTGGTTCCAGTGCCTGCCTTGCAAGCACAAGGTCCCTGGGTAACAATACCGGGTATGATGACTCAGGCCCGCCAGCAATCAATACCATATACCACAATGCCAAGCACGGTGGCTCAAGCCTATAATTCCAGCACTCGGGAGGCAGAGGCAGAAGGATTGCTGAGTTTGAGGCTTGCCTGGGGTACATAATGAACTCAGAGCAAGCCTACACTGCAAAGCAAGGCCCTGTCTCAAAAAAAAAAAAAAGGTGTGGAAAAGTGAAAAATGGAAAGTGAAATATTTCTGAAAATGAGAAAAATGAACAAAACTGTGAGATGTTGAATACCAGTCAAGAATTTTATGCAAAACACAATAGCTTAATCATGTACCAATTTGAGAAACACTCAGTTATACACAGATTACAAATAATTGTGCTCAGAGTTGCTGCTTCATCAAATAAAATGTAGCAGGAAGAGAGAGAGCACATTAGAATTAAGGGTATTGCCAAGAAAGTGATTTAGATGACCATGTATTCTAAGCTGGATAAGTAAGCAAGAGTCAGGTATAGCACTAGGAAGGAGAATGACAGATTAAAAAAATAGTGGGATTGATAGATTAAAGGAATCATTGTAGAAGTGATATTAATAATAATCAACTGAAAAGAGGTCACACAGTTGTCTATAAGGGGCTTGAAATTAATACTTTAGAGGGAAGTAATTATTAGGATTCCTAAACTTCTAGGCCATGAAAATGAATACTTCAGATAAGGTGTTAAAGATGTATTCTGGAGATGGAAAAGACAAGGGAACAAAAGGCCTGCAGGCTGCTTGGGTGACAAACTGGAAATGACATCTGTTAGCAGCTCAATTAGACCATGGTACTAATTATTCTGATTATAAATTTATTCTTCCCAATTTTTATTAGTACATGTTTACCATATATAATGACTACACTCCTTGTGGAGAGTGGGTACATCTTAATTTTTTCTTCATCCTCTTTCCTCACCAATTGATACCTTCATCCATCTCTTGGTACCTCTCCTTTGTGCAAAAGATCTGTTTCCTACTACCTATGGTTTATGTTTCTCGATTTATGTTTGGTTTCTAAGTTTACGTGTCATTCAACATCATGGTCATTTTTCAACAAATGACTCAAGTCTATCCCTCTTTAAAGTGGAGCAGTGCTCCATTGTGTATAGATACCACATCTTCTTTAGCTTTTCACCTGCTGATGGGCACGTGAAGTGTGCCGCTGCAAATGTGAGAATGTATCCATCATTGTACAGGCAACGCCTTTAAAATCTTTTGGAAAAATATCTAGAAGCAGAATAGTTGGGTCGCATGGAATTTCAGCTGAAATAACCTCAGGGGTATCAATGTAGTCACAGGAAGTTACAGATGGGCAGTGATATTCACCGAACCGAAAGAATAAGGAAAGCCTCATTCATGCTGCCCCTTCCCATGATCCCCGTTAAAGTCCCAACAGAGGAAGTGTGTGATTGGAGGCTCATTGCTTGTGATGCCTATTGGTGAGTTGCACACAAAACAAAAAGCAATCAGGTGATTTCGGAGTGCGCCATGAAAAGTACTGCCTAGCTTCCTTTAACAGCTGGCAAAGCGCTGGAAGACCTTTCCAGTCACTAGATGACAAGAACTGTCAGAGGAGGA
This sequence comes from Thryonomys swinderianus, assembly GCA_004025085.1. Taxonomy (NCBI): domain Eukaryota; kingdom Metazoa; phylum Chordata; class Mammalia; order Rodentia; family Thryonomyidae; genus Thryonomys; species Thryonomys swinderianus. Next base: position 17,008 of record PVIC010021906.1, read on the forward strand.
GCTAACTACTGCAGCCCCTGTTCAAATTCCTCCTGCTTCATTTGTCCACCGAATGAGTTCCTAGGGGAGGCCAGTGGTCAGCAGAAACTACCATCATCTTCCTGGCACCCGGTCTAGGGCCTGGAGACACCAGGGACGGATGCACACAGGTCACTTCTTTCAGGCTCCCGGGGGGTAGCTCCGGGAAGGTCTCAGGCGGGAGGAACGGGAAGGAAGGAACGCAGGCTGAGTAAGATGTGAGTGAAAAGTTCCGAACACTTCCCGCCTAGCCCGGCCTGAGTACCACCGGCCCGGAAGGGCCTGACGAAACTCACACTTTGTAGGGCAGCCGCGGGTCCGACGTCAGCGTGATCTTAAAGGAAACCTTCGACCTGAGGAACACAAGGGGGGAAAGTTAGGACTGGGTAGCAAACTAGAGTTTGAAGCCGGTGGCTGACACTTACATGGTGGACCCAGCCTCGACACGCCACCCTAACTCGGCCGACCTGCCCACTTCCGGGAATGAGGACACACGCGCGCGGCCCCGCCCGCTAGCTCCACGCGGCCCTCGGCAGGCCGGGTCCTCCACAGCTGCTGCTGTCCAAGGCACTGCCTGAAAATCGGGAGCCGAAACTCGTGATAAGCATAGCCTTAACCTTATGGGACCCTACTGCTTATGTATTTTTGTTTCTTAAACAGAGGCATCAGTGATATGGAAAGGTTGTTTTCTTCACTTCAGTTATTTGTGCTCCTATTTGTAGTAAGGCAGCATAAGTGTAGACATAGATATTAGGACCCTCAGCGCCACTGACAAATTAGGGCGGAAGTAGCTGTAGAGGACAAGAGGAAGTACCGCGAGAGGGACAGAAAATGAGGGGCGGGGCTGAGGGCGGGGAGTGGGCGGAGCGTAGATAGACGCGCTTTACTGTTGCTAAGGTAACCGTCTCACAGGCCCACTGAGGTGATCCTCCAGGACTTTCTCCGTTTATACAAAGTTTTATTCTTTCTTTCCAGGAACCCAATCGTGTTATACCTTTCATATTCCTAATATTTTCCCATTATTACTCTAAAATGATGACTTACAACTATTTAATTTTCACAAAAAAGTTACAAAGAATTAATATTGTATTCAGAGATTTGTGCTCAAGTGCTTGACAAGATACCAGCACTAGAGAGGCGTGGAGTATTAAATGGTATATTTATATAGTTCATGATGTGATCTAAAAGGATGAAAACCAGCGTGCTAGGTTGCCAGTCATTGGCTAAATTTATTAGTTTAAAAACAAACTTTGAAGGCTGGAGATTTAGCTCAGTGGTTCCAGCGCCTGCCTCGCAAGTGCAAGGCCTTGAGTTCAATCCCAGTAACCACATACAATGCTAGGACTGGTGACTCACATCCACCAGCAAACATTACCACATACCACAGTGCTGGGCGTGGTGGCTCACGTCTGTAATCCCAGCACTCGGGAAGCAGAGACAGTGAGGACTATGTAGTGAGCTCAGGGCCAGCCTGAACTACAAAGCGAGATCCTGTCTCAAAAAAAAAAAAAAAAGAAAAGAACCTTTGAACTTGTTCTTTGTGCACACACTAACTAAACGCTGAATAATACAGGAAGGGGACAGCTCTGTAGGATCTAACAGTTGGTAGTACCCGCATAATGAGGGAAGAAGGCTGTCCTCTAACCTTTATCACAAATCAAAATCATAAAGCAAACACCTGTTTTACGATGACTTAATGCTCTTTTTAAGGCATTCTGCAATAAATAGATAAAAGAGGAAGCAGGTAGGAACTAACATTATTGGAAGGTCTATCTAATTTTTAGAAAATGTGTTACATTCTTGAGGGAATCTAGAGAGACTAATAGGGAAGGAAATACGGTGCAGGTGCTGAAGATCAATTTCAGTTTTGCTATAATTTTGTAGCTTATTGATCTATGGTGAGAGCTCTCAAAAGGAAGCAACATTGGTTCTGACTGTAACAAAGTAAGACTCCAATAATCTTGAAGCAGTTGTCTTCATGTTAATATAGAGATGGAGGTAGATACTGACTATACATTTGGGGATCAGTAGTTCTAGCTATAATTGCTAAAAATATAGAATTACTGGGCACAAATAATATGTGTGCTGGTGTCTACCAAGTATTAGCTAGTCAAATAACAATGAAGAAATTAGTATATGCATTATCTCTAAGAATATATAAATATATATGTGTGTAAATATATTTAAATAAAATTTGTATCCTATTACAATTTCCCTCTGCTCATGTATAAACCAACAAAATGCTAAAGAGAAAACCACACTTTGATCTGATAATTTCTATTATATGCAACCAAAGTAGTGAAGACAGTAATCAGCTCCAAGCACTACAACCTCAAAATTCAGATTCCAGTACCGGTTCAGAAAACACTTTCATATATCAAAAGGACAAGAGGAGAGATTGTGTTCTAAAAAGAATGAAAATGTACATATGTCTAAATGTTTAGAATTTTTTCCCATCTCAGGCTCCAAATTCTGTCTCATATGTTTGTCTCCTGGATATCATACCATAATTTCTGGATCCTTCTGATTTTTCCCATTGGTACCGGAACAGAAATTATAAATGGATTCAGTATTATAGTTTTTAAAAAGTGTTTCTAAGTCATTTACAATTGACAACTTGTATAGCAAAAGAGACCTGATTGGCTTAAAAGTTAAAATGCTGAAATATATTTAATGAATATAAACAAAAGCCAACTCTGAAGCCAATTTAAGAGGTAATTGGCAAATGTAACATTTTTAAACAACAAACAGCATAAATAGCCTAATGTGTTTTGGAAGAGATCCCAACTAGTAGCATGGAGAGGCAGAAATGCCTGTAGAAGTAAACATTGTGACCGTATTAGAACTCATTAAATGCCAGTGAAATATGCCAAAATTCTTTTGTTAAAATCAGTACTTTTTTATTAGAATGGAATAAGAAAGAAATTAAATTCGTGTGAACTACTTATTTCTATATATAGCCTTAAGTAAAATAAAAATGTGCCAAATTTATTTGCTAAAAACAAATAAAAATGTGTCTTCTTTTTTCACCTCATTCTTACTGTATTTATGGTTATCATTAAAAGTTTATACTTGGATAAATAATGTATCTTCTATTCTAAGTTCTTTATACTATAGGAGACAAATTATAGCCTGATGAATTTGTAGTAACTATTTTATACTACCTTAATTTGAATTTGAATTTTATTATCCTTTCTCCCCTCACAATCTATTAAAGAAGGTAGGGGTTGGAGGGAGCGCAGAGGAATGGGAAAAAAATGAGAATCAGGATGTACCATGGTGCAGGTGCATAATATTGAATGTGACCATAATGTATAATTAAATTTAAAATGTACCAATAAATTCAATAAATATAAAAGACAGGCAAAAAATTCACAAAACAAATTAAATAACACATTTTGTGCTACAAGCATTGAAAACTTATTAACAACTCTCCTACTGCAAAGGATTGTATGAATGGTGACAAGTGGTGAGCTTTGACCTCTAATTTTGACCTCTATGTAATTGGAATGATTCTTTTTTTTTTCAAAAAGGGCATTTATATCAGTGTGGCAACTGTAAAAATCTACATTTCTGAGAAGCCAGTCATTGCTTCTTTACAATATTTCACATGTGATAGGGATTTTCTTCATAGTTTTTACTTACACTTATTTCTTCAGTAGTTCCACCTATTCTATCTTCCAAAAGATATACTGTTTCTGTTTTGATATTTAGATCTTTTATCTATTTTAATTTTAGTTTAGTGCATGCTGAGAGACATAGGCCTAATTTTAGTCTCTGGCATGTGGAAAGCCAGTTTTTCCAGTCCTATTTATTACAAAGTGTGTCTTTCTTCCAGTAAAATTATTTGACCCTTTTGTCAAGGATAAATGTGAATGCATTTGGAGTTGTTTCTGCATCTTCTATTCTGCTCCAAAGATCCTCAGATCTGTTTTTTTTTTCAGTGCCATGCTGTTATTTTTTTTAAATCAACGTAGCTCTGACTGTAATTTGAAGGCATGAATTATGATGCCCTTATTTTGTCTTTGTTGCTGAGAAATGCTTTTGTTATTCTAGGTCTCTTCTGGTTCCAAATGAATTTTAGGACTATTTTCTCTAGTTCTGTGAGATATGCCACTGGTATTTCCACTGAGATCACATTAAATCTGTACAAGAATTTTGGAAGTATGGTCATGTTTACTATATTGGTTCTTCCTACCCACAATGAGGATCATCTTTCCATTTTCTGTTTTAAAATTGATTTTATTAGTACATTTTATATATATATATATATATATATATATATATATATATATATATATATATCTTATGATCACATTCAACAATGAGAATTTGTACCTATTCTTTTTTTTTTTTTGAGACAGGGTCTCACTTTGTAGTTCAGGCTGGCTCTGAGCTCACTATGTAGCCCAGGCAAGTCTCGAACTCAGCAATACTCCTGTCTCTGCCTCCCGAGTGCTGGGATGACAGGCGTAAGCCACCATGCCCGGCTTTGTACCTATTCTTGACACATCTTGATTCTCATTTTTCCCATTTCCTTGCCCTCCCTAATCCATACACTCTAAGCTTTGCTCCCATCTTGTTTGTTTTTAGCATCAAATTTTCCCTTTATTAACTTTCTCCTATCCCCCTTCCCTTTTCCCTTTGAACATATTCTTCCTGTTTCACAATGCCTATCGTGAATTTTGGAGCTCCTTTATACTTTCAGTTTGTCATACTAAAGAAATAATATGGTATTTACACATCTATGTTCTATTTATTTTCTGATATCCACTTAGATATACTTTTTTTGAGTATTATAGTTTTCAATATAAAGATTTTTAGTTCTTTTGTAAACTGATTTATAAGGGTTTTTGTTTTTGTTTTTGTTTTTGTTTTGAGACAGGGTCTCGCTTTGTAGTTCAGACTGGCCCTGAGTTCACTATGTAACCCAGGCAAGCCTTGAACTCAGCAATCCTCCTGCCTCAGCCTCCGAGTGATGGGATTACAGGTTTGAGCCACCAAACCTGGCATTTGTGGTATGTGATACTGACTGCTGGTGGGTGTGATTTACCACACCCATGGTATTGTTGTATGTGGTTACCGGGGATTGAACCAAGGACTTTGTGCTTGCTAGGCAGGCCGCAGAACCACTGAGCTAAATCTCTGGCCCAGTATTTCATTTTTTAATGATATTGTGAAAGGGGTGGTGTCCCTAATTTCCCTTTCATTAAGTTTCTCACTTGTGTAGAGAAATACTATTGATCTTTGAGATTTCACTGTGTATTCTAACTACACAATTGAATTTAGTTGTAAAATCTAGATGTCTTTTGGTGGAGTTTAGGGGCTCTTTTATATAGAGTATCATGTCACCTACAAAAATTTATAGTTTAACTTCTTTTTGCCTATCATTATTCTTTTTGTTTCTCTTGTATAATTGTTCTTGCTAATTTTCCCAGAAGTACATTGACTAGCAGTGGTTATATTAGACATCCTAGTCTGGTTCCTGATTTTTCACTTACAGCTATCAGTTTTGAGCAGTTAGTATGATGTTGGCAGTTATTCCTTTCATCTGTAGAGATTTTATTATGAATGGATGTTGTACTTTGTCAAATACTTTTTCTTCATCTACTGAGACAATCAAGTGACTTTTGTCTGGCTCTGTTAATATGATGTATTGCATTTATTGATTTTGGTGTAATGAATCATCCCTGCATCCCTGGGATAAGTACTACTTGGTCATGGTGTATAAACTTGATGCTTTACTGCATTTTCTTTGCCAGTACATATTGAGGAGTTTTGCATCTATGTTCATTAGGAATATTGACCTAGAGTTCTCTTTTTTGGTTGGATCCTCCTCTGGTTTTGGCATCTTGGAAATAGTTGCTTCTAGGAATGTCTTTGAGAGTATTGCTTCCCTTTCAATTTCATTAAACAGTTTGAGGAGTAGTGGCATTAGATCTTCTCTAAGTCTCCTGTTCCGGCATTAGATTAGGTTTTGATAAGTCTTAGATATGGCTCAGCCTGAGGGCCTGGAGATACAAAAGTCATCAGTCACTTCTCCTCCTGGGCTACTGTTGCTCTTTCTTCCTCTCAGTGGCTCACTCTGCAGAGTGCACTTCTGTTTCTAACTTCAACTGGCCCACATTTACTGTGCAATGCACACTTCTTTTCCTGCCTTTAGTAAATGTAAAATTGCTAACTTTTCCATATATTTTCTCTTATCTTCTGCTTAGGACACCAAAAGTATAGCCAGAATCTTTGAAAAGAGCTCACAGCACCCCAAAAACGTTGCAGTAGTTTGACTCTCAACACTGTTTCTCTTAAAAAAAAAACAAAACAAAAACAAAAACAAAACATTTTCTTTATGGGCCAGAGATTTAGCTCAGTGGTTCCAGTGCCTGCCTAGCAAGCGCAAAGTCCCTGGTTCAATTCCCAGAAACCACATACAACAACACCGGGCATGCTGAATCAGACCCACAAGCAATCAGTACCACATATCACAAATGCCGGCTTGGTGGCTCAAACCTGTAATTCCAGCACTTGGGAGGCACAGGCAGGAGGATTGCTGAGTTCCAGACTTGCCTGGGTTATATAGTGAGCTCAGAGCCAGCCTGAACTACAAAGTGAGATCCTGTCTCAAAAAACAAACAAACTCTTTATGTAGAACTAAAGAGACAGCGATGATGAATATGATCTATTGAAAGTGTCTGCATGTCAGAGTCAGAACATGTACAAAAGTAAGTTACTGCAGGGTTTGCTTACATTACCTCTTTGTCTTACTTGGTCAAGTAATAACTAGTTCTTTTGTCTTCTTAGTTGGTCATAGTCTACACCAATAAGAAAAAAACCACAGCCTTCTCTGTGGCAGTGTCTTCATTTTGATGACACAGAGCCTACATATTTTTTTCTCTTCCAATGCCATCTACAGAGGGAAGGAAGGCTAATGTCTTTTATATCTCCTGTGCCTTTGACTTAAAATGTATTAGTTTCTTCCTCTTACCTTTCAATTTATCAACTTGACTCTAGAGCACGTGTGAGTATGTATAAAGGTAGGATGACTTGTTCTTTGCAAGAAGCCTCTGTCTCCAGTTCTAAAATATAAACTGTACCTAAGCCAAGGGCACCCAGAGTTCTATCTAATTTGTTTGCAAGGTGGAAAGTTACCTCCATTCCTACGTGTTGGCCTTTGTTCTATTAATATTATGGAAGTGTCTCTGTGTGTCTTCTAATATTACAACACAGTTTTAGTTTGTAGCTTTATATCATCAGTTACCTTTGAAAGAGCTTTACACACTGAAACTTGCTTACATCAGTGAGCTAAAGTAAACTACTAGTATAAATTAAATAAATTAGCATACATATTAAAATATCTTTTTTTTTTTGAGACAAGGTCTCGCTTTGTAGTTCAGGCTGGCCCTGAGCTCACTATGTAGCCCAGGCAAGCCTCAAACTCAGCAATCCTCCTGCCTCTGCCTCCCAAGTGCTGGGATTACAGGCAAGAGCCACCATGCCCAGCCATATTAAAATATTTTTGAAACAGTGAAATCGGTATTGGGGAATTTCATTCTACTTATTTATCTCTCTTCTATTTTGCTGTTCATTTTATTAGTGCACAAAATCACTATTTCTGACAGTTTTTATTCCTTTGTGTGAATCCAAATTTCATTCAGACATTCGGTATTAATAACCTCCTTTAATATTTCTTGAATGTAGGAAATGTTGGCTACAAAATATTTCAGCTTTTAAAAAAGTCTTTACCTTACCACTTCTCAGAAATATTTATTTCTTAGCATACTTTTTCCTTCTAGTTTATTAAATATGCCACTGTTTTAATTTTTGGCCTATGAACTGCCTCACAGGAAGGCTGTTATTTCTCATATCCTGTTCTTTTCCACCTGTGCCCTATTCATAAACCTGATTGCCTTTAAGATTTTTTTCTGATAGTAGTTTTTCAACAGTTATTGCTGAAATGAATGATGAATAATGTAATATCTGAAAGAAGAATGTATAAAGATATATATTATAAACTCTAGAGAAGTTAGTGAAACAAAAAGAATTATAGTTAGTAAACCAATAATGGAGATAAAACTAATCATAAAAATTAAATCAGTCTCAATGGAGAAAAAGAGGGGAAAATACAAGTGGAAAAACAAAACTAACACAGAAGATTTTGAACATCAATAAATTGATACTTATAGAAAATATAAATATTCTATATGTGCCAAGGAGTAGAGGAATGAGATCCCCTGAGCACGTTAGTGGAAAGCAAAGTGGCATAGACTTAATTCACCTGGTAGGGATAGACTGAGTGAAACAAGAGGCCTGCTAGTGCGGGACAGACAAAAGGCAGGGTTTTTTACAAGAGATTGGGAGGGAGAGGTACATGGGTCATGTGTAGAGGTTGGTGCAAGGATATGCGGTCAGAGCCATGCAGTGGTCAAGGTGGGGAAGATCGTGCTGAACTATACTTTACGCTGTCCTTTGAGATCTTCTCTGTAAGGTCCTATCCTGTGTTCTCTGCTCTGAGACAGCGCAGCCAGCTCGTGTCTAGAGGAGTGGTGTATGTTGCTGTGTTATATCTGTTCAACTGCAGCTTGGAATTAAAATGGCATATTCATTAACCATTTCCTGACCAGATCAAGACTGACACCAAATAAATTGCAACGTCTCAGAGATTGAGATAAACCTTCACTGAAAATGCAAATGGAAAGTTTCAGATGATTATATATGGAAATGTATTTCAGAGAGTTTATGCTTGTTTATGGTATGGAGCTATGGATTTTAAGTGTAAGACTAGTAAGCATATAATGCCATTTAGTTCATAAATATAGTTTAAGCTTTGATATGGGAAGATTAATACAAATATTGGACAATGAAAAATCTGAAAATTTGGAAGGAATAAGGTTATGTTATTCTGCCATGACATTCACATCATAATTTCTTAAGGCTGGGTGTTGATTATTTTTATTTTAGGTTTTACCTATAGCAAAAAAGTAACTCATCTATTCTACTATTATGGTATTTTCCAGTTATGTTGAATTCCCAAGATCAAAGTCTGCTAGAAAACAGCTTCTAAAATTGGAATGTGTTGGACTGGCAAGAATTGCTGGATCAGCTACTTGGCAAATAGTGTGTGATAGAGTCAGAGAATTTCCAGGAATAATTTTTTAATGTGTTGTTTTTGATAGCAAAGCAAACAGATTAAACATTTGGTGAAAGAGTATAGTTTAGATTGAATATATATAGCACAAAAGGAATTTCAATGATTTTATGTTTTAGCAGGTATGAAATGATGGTCTAGCAGCCTGCTATGAAGAATATAAGCTAACACTATTGAAATGTGGCTATGAAGACATTACTTAGCCATTAATTAGATATTACTTAATTTTAATTTTTTTCTGAAAACCACAAAATTTAACTTTTTAATAGTTCTGAAAATTTCCAATAAGTGTATTTAAAATTGCAGATATTCTTTTTGAAATTTTTTAATGTTTTCATGTTTTAGAATCCTTGTATGGCTCCCAATTTTTAGAGAAAGTAGGATTATAATTCAAGGTTACTTTGCTTTAATTAAAAACTGTATTTACCTCCTTTTTACATGTAATACATTTAATATTCTCTACCATTTACCATCCAAGTTCCTGCCATCGTAGAAATCAGCAATGTACCATTTTCAGTGGCAAGAATCCTTGTCATTTTCAAAATGTTTTAAATAACTTTTTGACAGGTAAATTTTGTAAGTAGGACAATGTTAGCTGTATTTTTAATGAAATAAAGATAATTTTATTCATGTTTGTGATAGTTAAAGGGAGATAATATTGAATTAATCAACACAAAGGTTGAGGTTAAAGTGACCTCCATAAAATATATGCATTCAACTCCAAGTGAACAATTTTTCGGTAACAAATGGCATTTTTACAAAATGACTTCCTGTGATAAATATTTGTAGGTATGGCTTTAAACAGTAATTCTTGAAATTTTTTTACGAACTATTTTACAGGAAACACTCTGGCTTCTTACTGAGAAGACTTAGTAGACATATGAGCTTCAAATATACATGTGCACAACCTTTACATAATATTGTATATAATAGTTATATACTATTTACATAATATAATGATGTATGTAATATTCATTTTGCTTTGTTAAGAGAACAATGTAAAATATTATGTATATCACAAACTTGATTAAAATGAACCAAGTAATTGGATTGTTTTCTTTTAGATTTGAATCTTTATTGATACATCATATAGACAAATCATGATCACACACAACATTGAGAATTTGTTCCAGTATATGACTTCTCATTTTTTCCCATTCTCCTACTCAGCCTACAACCTCCCACCTTCTAGATGCATAACCTTTGTTTCCTTTTGTTTAACATCACATTTTTTCTTTCTCCTTGTTACTTACCCCTACACCCCATTCCCCTTGGAATATTTTCTGTTTCACAATATCTATCATACATTCTAGAACTCATTTACATCTTCAGTTTCTCATACCAGAGAAAAGATATGATATTTATACATCTATGACCTATTTATTTCACTTATGAGTATAAATGACTCAAACTTACTTTTAAGGTAAAGTAACACTGTTTTATAGAAAAAGCACATCTTCTTTATACAGTCTCCTGTTGATGGGCATTTGGATTGTTTCCAAGATTTAGCTATCACAAACCGAGCTGCTATAAACAAGGGTGCACTCATGTAGTTGTGATATGAATCTTTTAATTCTTCCGCGTACCTAGCAGGGGAATAGCAAGGTCAAATGAAATCTCTATTCCTAGTTTTTTAAGGACTCTCCACACTGATTTCCATAGTAGTTGTACCAGTCTACATTCATACGGACAGTGGAAAAAGGTTCCCTTTACTCTGCTGCCTCACTGGTTTTGTTGCTGGCTAATTTCAAGAGGGTGAATGATAGGCTTTGATAGCTGATTAGTCATCTTTATAGTTAAGTCCCTAGAAAAGTAAACTTAAAATTTACTTAAATTTAAATGAAAGTCAATTGAAAAATCCTTTTCCAATATTTCTGCAGTGAGTATTTTCTTTCTGTGGGAATACTTTTCATTCAATATAAAATGATAAAAGTGAAAAGATAAATTTACATTATTAAAAAGCTTTCACTCAGGCCGGAGGGTTAGCTCAGTGGTTCTGGTGCCTGCCTCGCAAG
>PVIC010021907.1:0-28181 GCA_004025085.1 Thryonomys swinderianus
CCCAGCATTATATGTGGTTACTGGGGATCGAACTCAGGACCTTGCGCTTGCGAGGCAGGCGCCAGAACCACTGAGCTAACCCTCTGGCCCCCAAGATGTTTCTTTTTTTAATAAGCATTAATTTTAGAAGGAAGACACTGGTAATGAAGTAAATTGAAGAAATTTCTGGATAACCAAATTAATAGTGACTGTACTGAAGTCTTCTAACTCTCCTCCCCAAATCTGTCAACAAATAACAAGAATAAAATCTGAAAATTTTGTAACGTTGATGTGAGCAGGGAACAGGACAATAGTGAACTGTGATAACCATAAGAAAGAGGAAAAACCACTGTGAATCCCATATACTGAAAGTATACTGAAATACAGAAATAAGCAGATTCTAGGAAAATATATGATATGTGTGCAGGTGACAGTAAAAAGGCAGAGGAGGGTGTATGAGGGAGAGAAAAGCTTTTTGGAATAGAATAATAAAGAGGAAACTGAAGACTGGGTGAGGGAAGAGAATTAAAATACTGGAAGACACATATTATTCTGCTGACTTGTTTCCCCAAAAGAGGGTGTTTTGAGCTACAAACCATCCCAAAGTGCCACTCTATTCAGAAAATGCAGGTAATCTACAGCTACAATAACCATGAAGAAAATGTAAACTATTCATGCACTTAAGTAGGTGAAAAAAAATCCATTCCTAAAAACCAACTATGATGCCAAAAAAAAAAATTAAAAACAAACTAATCACACCACTCTGAATCAAAATTCTCACCATTCAAAAGAGTGTGGATTAGATATTTAATAAGAAACTAAGAACAGAAATGGGGAAAAAAGAGAAAACCTTTGGAAATACAGAGTTGATTAAGCCCATGAGTAAAACAGAAGAAAAAGGCAAAAGTCACATCACAAATTAAAATTGTAAGGCGCCTCTAAAAAAAGTTTTAGATGACTTTTAAATCCATTTATTACTTATTTAAATATTAGTTTTAAAAATTCAAAGATAATGAAAGTGAGATATAAAATATGTTGAAATATAAGACAATACAAGAAATATAAGAAAGGTAACCTAATGAAGTAATGGGAGCTTCTGAAGAAAAGAACAGAAGTAATATTTAAAGGTTTTATGCAAGAAAAACTTGGAAATAAAAGGATGAATGTATAAACTAAAAGCATCCATGACATACCTGAGAAAACTGATCCAACAGTGACTTCTGAGAAACATTCTAGTAAATCTAGCTTTACCTAAAACTAAAGGAAAAATCCTCAGAGTACACAAGCAAAATGAGCCCAAATTTATAAGGCAAAAGAATGAGACTAAATCAGGCTTCTCAAAAGTAATACATAAACCAAGGCAACAACGGAATGTCACTTTTTAGTTAACTCCAAGAGAAAATTGTGAGCCAAAGGTTTTCTATCCTGCCCAGCTGTCACTCACTCACTGCCCCACGGCTTGGACATGAAGAACTCAGGGATATGCAGGATGAGAACCAACAAGCAGTCAAGTTTTCTTTAAGTGTCTGGACATTTCAGAAAAGGAGCCAATGGGGAGTGCTATGGTCTGAATATGCCCCCTCCAAATCCAGGTGCTGCCACTCAATGGCTAATGTGCAGTCTGGTCCAGAGAGGCAGCCTCTCAGAGGCACCCAGGCTTCTCCCCTCAGGCACGGGCCTAAGCTTGGCAGCGGAGGCTTCACAGAGCACTAGGCCGCACCCTTCTCAAGTGAGGGTGCAGCCCGCCTCCTCCTGGGGCTGCAGCAGGGTGGTCCTGAGCAGAGAGCAGATCTCACCAGACAACAGAGCCAGCTGGTACTGACCTTGGGCTTCCTAGACTCCAGGACTGTGAGAAATATATTCTGTTCAGTCTCAGTTAACCAGCTGGGAGTAATTCTGTTACAGCAGCACAAATGGACCAAGACCACATGCATTAATATATTAATGCATATTGAAAATGAAACCCAAGGTATATACGACTGTTAGAAAATTATGTTAAGTATTATGACAAAGTAGAAATAATACAAATGAAACACTGAAGAAGAAAGGAAATAAAAAAGTATAGAGTTAATGTCATTATTAAAGCTATTATTTAATGTCAGTTTAGAATCAAAGGATATCATTTAAAACAACCCAGACAGCGAAAGCTCAAATAGGAGTACAAGTATTTTTTTCTTCACACACACACACACACACACACACACACACACACACACACACACACACACACACAAACTTTTTTTTTTTTTTGAGACAGAGTCTCACTTTATAGTTCAGGTTGTTCCTGAAAGGGCAGTGAGATTTAGCTCAGTGGTTCCAGTGCCTGTCTAGCAAGTGCATGGTCCCTGGTTCAATCCCTGGTACCACATACAACAATACGCTCACCAGCAATCAATACCACATACCACAGTGCCAGGCATGGTGGCTCTTGTTCGTAATCCCAGCACTGGGGGAGGCAGAGGCAGAGGCAGATGCAGAAGGATTGCTGAGTATGAGGCTTGCCTGGGCTACATAGTGAGCTCAGGGCCATCCTGAACTACAAAGCAAGACCCTGCCTTTAAAAAAAAAAAAAAAAGGAAAGAAAAAGAAAAAGAAAAAAAAAGGCAGCAGTAAATTATGTAAGGTGGAAATTCTACAATAAAATCCTACAACTTCAATTCAGTAAAACTAGAAGTTAATGACTAAAATACAAGAAACCCCTTGTACAAAGCAATTTAGAAACTTCATTTAAACAACTCTGGTATGAAAGGGAAATAAAAATAGATTTATAGATTTTCCTAAAACAACTCTAATGAAAACAGTAAGAATCTATGAAACACACATAAAATGATGATCAGAGGAAAACTGGTAAGTTTTTCAACATTTATATAAACGAAAAGAATAAAAATAAAGGAATGAAGCCCCTTTCAAAATCCTAGGGGAAAAAAACCAGTAAATCAAACAAAGCACAAGGCAAGAATAACAAAGATTGGGCCAGGGGATTTAGCTCAGTGGTTCTGGCCCTGCAAGTGCAACTCTGGAGTTTGATCCCTGGTAAACACACACCACGATGCCATCTCGCCCATAAACCCAGCAACAGTACCACACATCACAATGCTGAGAGTGGTGGCTCACACCTGTAATCCTAGCACTGGTGAGGCAGAGACAGGAGGATTGCTGAGTTGGAGGCTTGCTTGGGCTACATAATGAGCTCAGGGCCAGCCTGAACTACAAAGCGAGACCGTGTCTCAAAACAAACAAGAAACAAACAAGATAAAAATAGAAATTAATAAAGTACAGCACAGAAAAGCAGGGGCATTGATTAATCAAAATCTAGTTTTCAAAAAATACTGAACATATAATATAGTTAACTTTACTCAGAAAAGGATAAAGAACAAGTACATAAAATAAGAAATGAGTCCTTAATAAATGTCTAAAAAATCTAGATTTACAGTTTAAATAAATCACTTTTTGTAAGAGAAACAGAGACAGTAATTATGGAATTACCAGGGGAATTCTATTAAACCTTCAAAGACCAGGCAGCTCTAAAGACATAAATTTATCAATCAAGTATGATCCTGATACTTAAATTTCATAAACACCGAAGAAAGAAAATTACAAAACAAGTATCACATGACTAGCATGTACAAATCCTAAGTAATTAGGAATAAAATTTAATGTCCACAGTAAGAAAAGCCACAAACTACACTGAAGTGGGATTTATCCCTGGAATGTAAAGGTGATTCAATGTGAAAAATTATGACAACATATTAAACAGTATTTATAGATATAGGAAGAAAAAAAGGAACCTAAGAAGAATATAGTTGCCTTCATACATGTATCAAACTACATAACTCATTGCTGGTAAAAACAGTCTAGAAAACAAGAATGAAGAACATTTTTTTTCTTAGTTGAGACAGAGTCTTGCTTTGTAGTCAGGCTGGCCCTGAACTCACTATGCAGCCCAGGCAAGCCTCGAACTCACAGTAATGCTCCTGCCTCTGCCTGGCGAGTACTGGGATTATAGATGTGAGCCACTATGCTCGGCACTGCTGTATGTGATAGCCAGTGTTGGGATTATATGCATGAGCATGCATACCACACCCGGCATTGTGGTATGTGGTAGTGAGATCGAAATACGGACCTTGGACTTGAGAGGCAGGCAATGGAACCAGTGAGCTAAATTCCCAGTCCTAGAATGAAGGACATTTTCGTAACATGATTAATACAAGCTTTCTACTATGATTAAAAACAAGTAAGTATGTTTGTTGTTCCCACTGTGTTAACATTATATTGGTATTTAACTGATGCAGCTTGGAAAAATCCAAAGAGGAATAAGAATAACAGAAACAAATAAGTAAAATTACCTCTATTACAGATTATATGTACCCAGACATAATTACTGGAATAAATGATAAACCTAAGCTCAGACAGTAGGGTAGCGGAATATAAAATCAGTATAAAGAACAGAACACCTTCGCCAGGTGTGGTGGTACATTCCTGCAATCCTAGCACTTAGGAGGGTGAGGCAGGACTGCTGTGGATAACTTCAAGCCCAGTGTAGGCTACATACAGTTCAAGACTCCCTGAAGTACATAGTGAGAATCCTGTTCCAAAAAACCAAAACAGGAGCTGGGGATTTAACTCAAGTGGTACTGCATCAACCTTGGAGACGTAAGTTTCCGAGTTCTATCCCTAGTACCGCAAAAAGAAAAGAAAAAAAAAAAGAAAAGAAAAGAAAGGAAAAGAAAAGAAAAGAAAGAAAGGAAAAGAAAAGAACAAACCAAAATAGGAAGAAAAAAATACAATGCTCTCACATACACAAACATCTCAAGGTTTAAACGACAGAGGAAATCCTATCTGCAAAAGCAATAAAATATTTACAAGTAAACAATTAGCAATATGCAAAACCAACATGATAAAATTCCCAAAATGAACATCTAAAAAACACAAAAGCAGACATGAACAAACAGAAAGATATCCTTTGTTCTTGGATAGGATGTAAAGTTTAGGAAGACAGCAGGGCTCCTAAAATTATAAATTCTAAGTAATGCCAATAAAAGTTTTTAAAGATGTTAATTTTTAGTTAACCTTAAAATGGTACAATAGCAAATATTAATGTTTATATTGAAAAATAAGCAAGAAAATTTAGAAAACCAGTGAAAAAGAAAAGCTCTGAGGAATGACTAGTCTTACTAGTGGTAGATATTATAACACACTGTGAAGTCTCTATTGTCAAAGCAGTGTGGTACTAGTGCAAGGGACAGTGTCCATGGAGATGGAACCAGAAACCCAGAAACAGACCAAAATAAATGGACACTGCATATCTTAAAAAAATTGTGCTGAAAAACACAATTTAAAATAAATAGCAATGATATTTCTAGACAGACATTTGGAAAAAATAAAATTAGATCTATACCTTACACCACATACAAAAGAAGACATGCTGAGGGACTGGACATTTAGCTCAGTGGTTTTGGTGCTTGCCCAGTAAGTGCAAGGTCTTGAGTTTGATCTTTGTTAACCACATACAACAATACTGGGTGTGATGACTCATGCTTATAATCTTAGCACTCTGGAGGCAGAGGCAGGAGGATTGTTGTGAATTCAAGATTTGCCTGGGCTACACAGTGAGCTCAGGGCCAGATTGAACTACAAAGTGAGACACTGTTTCAAAAAAAAAAAAAAAAAAAGACGTGTGGAGAGGAATAGAGACCTAGATGTAAAAAATGAAGTCACAGAAGCGCTGGAGGACAATTCTCCACAACAGTGTATGCAGGGCTTTCTATACTTCACAAGCCAGGAGCAGTAAAGGGAGATGATGAATGAAAATAATCTAACATCTTTTCGATCAATGTCAAAAGACACTATCAGAAAAGATTTCTAATTTTCTATATGAAAAAAATACTTTTAGACCTATAAAGAAGACCTAAATTTACATGTAAAAAGACACAGAAATGGCTTTCCTGGTTATGTAAGATGTTCACCCTCATCATAGTAAGAGAAACAAAATTACTATTTTTCACCTACTATATTTTGCCAAAAATTAAAAGCCTTCCATGCAGAGACCATACAAAAACAGGCACTCAGAATGCTGGCTGTAATGCCAACTGGTACAACCGCTTCTGTGGAGAATTTAGGAATATTTAATGCAACTATATATGGCTTTACTCTCTCACTTGGGAATCTTGCTTTTAAGGATTTGTCTAGAAGATATACCCCTAACAATAACAAAGTAACTATGTACTGTTACTGTAGTATTTAAAAGGGCTGGCTGAAGAAACTATGATACACACAGATAAGGACAATACACTCTAAAAGACAACAACCAACCTCTATGAATTCTCATGACTGCCAGGATATACTTTAGGTGAAGGCAACCAAACTAAACTAAAAAAACCAAACAAGTACAGGAGAGTAATCTGGAGCATGTTACTATTTGTACAACAAAGAGGAGGAGTGGGATAAAAACCCCACTTACTTATTTGCTTGGTGGGGAGAAATAGGCAGCTGGGTGTGGTGGTGCACACCTGTAATCCTGAGATTTGGGAGGCTGAGGCAGGAGGACTGCTGCAAGTATGAGGCTAGTTTGGGCTACATAATGAGTCTGAACCACATGGGAGACCCTGCTTCAAAAAAAAAAAAAAATGAGACAGAATAAAACACACCCAGCCCACAGAGAAACAGGGCAAGGGCAAAGCAACAGTTAATGAGATGGTTACCTATGGGGCAGTGGGAATGAGCCTGGAAGATGGGGTGATGCCTGAACATTGGACCAAAAGGTGATATATTCTCTGAAGGAAATTTTGTTTCATAAGTCAGTAAATGCATACCTAAAGTGAAGAAGAATTGAAAAAAAACCACACACACACACACACACACACTTCCCTGGCTTAAAAAATGAAGAGTTGGGGGGGGGAAACGACAAAAATAGAATCCAATGACACAAATAGATAAAACTATTGTAAATGCAGAGAACAGAACAACTAGCCCAACTAAGTTTTGCATTTGGGCTAAAGCCAACCATATTGACCTTTAGTTATTAGGATTTGGTATTTTTGGAACAATGGTGCTAATTAGCAACTCCAAACTACTTTCTGTGTATTGCAAGATCCAACAAGTAAATATATTGTGTGTAATGGGAATCAGGCTTCTTAGTATTGCAGAAAAGAATTAAAATATGAAATGCACAAGGCTAGAATGAACTCCACAGGGTTTGACTGCTATGGGGGTTATGTTATGATTTAGATCTAAAATGTCTCCCCAATTCTCTGGTGCGTGTGCATGTATGTGTGTAAAGTGATTGAATCATGGCATGCTACATTGAAACAGTTTGTTCTTACCTGTACTGAAAAACAGAAAAAAAACTGAGATATTCTAGACAGCTCAATTAGACAGACATGAACAGGTGGGCAGACAGGAGTGGACCCTCAAAGGAGTCCGTGGAGAGGATGACACAGATCATAACTGGCTGGAGGTGCATCTGAAGAGCACCAGGCTCAATGCCACAGACAGGTGGCGCAGGCAGAAATATATGGGCAGTCAGAGAGGGCTCGGTCCTTGAGAGTCAGGACAAAGGTGAACACATCACAGCTAGGGCCTGAGATACATCTGTTGGAAACTGGGTCTTAAGATAAAAACAAGATGACCAGACCTGCAAAGACAAACTGGACCTAATGGAGTCTAGACAGACACCAGCTACTTCGGTGGGTGACCAGGACCTCTGGATCCACCATTTCCTAGACGTCTTTGCTGTTTCCATCCACACTTGCTAACATGACTTGTTTCCCATTAAGTGACTGTACTTGTGACCTTACTGGCTGATCATGGCCGGGTGTTATTCCAGCTACTCATCTGGGACCCTCCTGCCTCTCAGGAACTTTCCTATCAATAAATATCGTCCTACTCTTAACCTCCCTTGTTCTTAGAATTCACTATTCAGTTTTTAGAGAACACGAGCACGACATATCAGACATCTA
The DNA here is from genome assembly GCA_004025085.1 of Thryonomys swinderianus. Taxonomy (NCBI): domain Eukaryota; kingdom Metazoa; phylum Chordata; class Mammalia; order Rodentia; family Thryonomyidae; genus Thryonomys; species Thryonomys swinderianus. The sequence goes on from PVIC010021907.1 coordinate 7,938, forward strand.
ACAGGTTGGGAGATACAGTGTTTCATATTTCATCTCTGGTTTAATTTCCTGTAGCATCAAGGTGGAAACGCAAAGCCAGGCCTCCAAGCCCAACAAAAGTTTGAAATTATACTGTTGTAGGGATGGCGGGGGGGAGGGTGTCATAGGCAGGAAAAAGAATAAAATAGGATTGCATTAAGTCTTACTAAAGAAATTATAGGAAAACTTACTAAAGGCAGTTTTTTGCTTCTGTAGTTAGACCAGATCCAGGATGCTACCATGCAACATAACATAAGCATTTTTTGTTTTCTTTTGTTTTGTTCTTGAGACAGGGTCTCGCTTTGTAGTTCAGGCTGGCCCTGAGCTCACTATGTAGCCCAGGCAAGCCTCCAACTCAGCAATCCTCCTGTCTCTGCCTCCCGAGTGCTGGGATTACAGGCATGAGCTACCACTGTGGTATGTGGTATTGATTGCTGGTGGGTGTGAGTCACCATGCCCAACATTGTAATATAACATAAGCATTTTGCAGGAAGAATCCATGGGCAACATGGAATGGGATGTAGCTGGGAACATGAAAGGCCAGTGTAACCCACCCCATCACCCCTCTGACACCCTTTGCTAAATGTAGCAAAGGAAATAAGGAGCAGCTATCTATGGACCCTTGTTCTAATTATAAAGCACACATATCTCCTTTACTTTATTGTGAACCCTAAAGGGCCTTTCCAAAGCTCGCCCCATCCATCACTAAGGGATAGGCAGCCAGGTGCCCATGATGGATAGGAAAATCAGTCCCAAACAAAAGTGAATGGAGAACAAAAATCCACCCCTGGTGCCCCCTACCCTCCTAAGGTAGCTGTTTATCTTTTTTTTTAATCCCCCCCCCACAATAAACTGTCTTCTTTTATTTTAAGCCCTGCTGCTTTAATTCACTACTGACACTGAGTGTTTATGATCCCAGATGTTATATGCCCTAGACAGGAACGGTGCAGATACACCACCCTGCCACAGCACTGTGGCTAATACCACCTGGTCCAGTGGCCTAGAGGGGCACCAGGCCCACAGGCAGTAACCAGCACACGGGGATCCATCCTCCTCCTTCCCAGGAGTGTCTTTGATCTTTCTACATGAAGAGTTACAGGTGAGCTAAAGCTAATGATGCCAGTCACGTCTTGCTTCCCTAGTGGATCGATATTAGCTGATTGTCTGTACTTGTGACCTTACTGGATGACTACAGTTTGCCCCACCTTGTGTTCTTGCTACAGACACCCTTGAAGGAACAGCCTCCATGGCCACCCCCTTTCAGGAGACCTCCTGTTTCAGGAGCTGTTTCTCAATGAACCTTTCCTACTCTCAACTTCCTTTATCCTTGAAACTCATCCTTTAACATTTGGGAGACACAAACTTGGCACAGCTGACATGTAGCAAGTTGGGAGGTAATTTTTCTGTCACACTGCGGCTGGGGATTTAGCCCACTGAGCTAAATGTAGAGCACTTGCTTGGCATGTACAATGCAAAAAGCACTAGGTTCAATCCCCAACAGTGTTGCTGGGGGGATTTATTTCCTATAAAATAATAAAGATGAACAGATATCAGTAAGTAGTGGGTGCCCTGACTTTCCAGATATTCATTTCTCAACCTGAGACTTATAGGAATACTTCTTAAAAAAAAATTTTTTTTTTGAGACAGGGTCTTGCTTTGTAGTTCAGGCTGGCCCTGAGCTCACTATGTAGCCCAGGGAAGCCGCTGCGAACTCAGCAATCCTCCTGCCTCTGCCTCCTGAGTACTGGGATTACAGGCGTGAGCCACCACGCCCGGCACTGTGGTATGTGGTATTGATGGCTGGTGGGCATGAGTCACCATGCCCAGCATTCTATGTGGTTACTGGGATCAAACTCAGGGCCTTGCACTTGCGAGGCAGGCGCCGGAACCACTGAGCTAAATCTCCGGCCCAACTTCTTAAAAAATTTTGAGACTGATTCTTGCTATGTAGTTCAGTGTGGTCTTGAACTCCAAGTGATCCTCCTGCCTCATCCTCCTAAGTGCAAGGATAACAGGTGTGTTCCATGACACCTGGCTCAGCATGAGACATTTTAAAACCTTGATACTAAGCAATTCTCATTTAAAAGTTAATCTTGAAGAAATCATCAGATTATGCAAGATAAGATTATTTATGTAAGATTTATTATGATGTTATTTATCACAGCATAACATTGGAAACAACATAAACTAACATCTCTATAGAAACGAGGAAAGAAAGTCACAGAGAAAAACTATGTTCAAACACCAGGGAAAGCAACTATTTAATGTTTTGCTTTAGGATGAAGGGATTAAAGCTGATTTTTCATCCCGCTAAGTACACTTCTCTAAATTTGCCACAATGAGCATATGTAATATTGATATTTAGAAAATATCCTCATATCAAAATTTGGAAATTAGCTGACATAGTGCCACAGGCCAATGATTCCAGAATTCTTAGTGGCTGAGACAGGAGGATCGCAGGTTCTAGCTCAGTCTTGGCAACTTAAGAAACCCTGTCTCAAAATTTATTTTTATAAAATAGCCTGGGTGATAGGGTCAGCCTGAGTTCAGGCTCAGCCTGAACTACAAAGCAAGAACCTGTCTCAAAAAAAAAAAAAAAAACTCAAACAACCCAGGTCTGGAGATTTAGCTCAGTGGTTCCGTTGCCTGCCTAGGAAGCACAAGGTCCCTGGTTCAATCCTAGTAACCACATACAACAATACCAGGCATGGTGGCTCATGCCCACCAGCAATCAGTATTACATACCACAAATGCTGGGCTTGGTGGCTCAAGCCTGTAATCCCAGCACTCAGGAGGCAGAGGCAGGAGGAGTGCTGAGTTTTGATGATTGCCTGAGCTACATAGTGAGCTCAGGGTCAGCCTGAACTATAAAGCAAGTCCCTATATCAAAAAAAACACAAAAAACAAAAAAAAAAACCTCAAAAAACCCCAAACAAACCATGTGAACATAAGAAACTCTATTATCATTTAAGGCACAGCTACAAATTTTCAATGCATATTCATACCCCCAATACACCCCTACACACTTCAATTTTGGAAGTTCCTTTGTCATCCAAAAGCTTCAATAAATTTAGTTTTCTAAATTAAATTTATGGTTCTGGGACTTGGTAAATAGGACACATTTGGAGGTATGTGTGTGTGGATTGGGAGGAGGGGGCCCAGGTTACAAGAGGAGTTTTTTCCTAAATGGAAGAAATGTAAATTATTTATGAGGCCTAGTCTTTAGAATTCATCCTCAAATTTGCGGAAAGCTTCCCTGCCCCATTCCAGGGAGGCTGATTTCTGATAATTACTCGATATTCAGTGGAAGAATGTTTAAGAACTGATATTCATACTTCGGATGCCAGTTATAAAACTCAATTACTCATCAGTGATAAAATACATTTAGATGTTTAACATAAATTTGATATGAATGAATCATCTCTTGCTTTTTCTTCATAAGCAGCATGGTGTGTAACAAAAATTTACACTGACACAACTTTAAGAAGAATCATTAGGGGTGACTTAGGCACTTGTTGCTTGAAGATATTTTAGATGTAAACAAATGTAGGCTCCACTGCTTTGCAGCTAAGTGCCTTCATTATATTTGTTAACATCTCTTTTCTCTACCAATGGGAACAGCTCATGTGCTAATGTGAGAATTAGCAGTAATGTGTGCTTAGGGCCTACTATAGTCACAACAAGTACTATACTCAAAACCTAAAAGAAACACACACATAAAACTAAACCTAGCCTCCCTCCACTTTTTCTTGCAGTTCTAACTATATGCTTCATATTCTAGTTCTTTATCAGGGTTTCTTAACTTCAAGTATTATCAATCTGAGGCAAAAAAATCAGTATCCCTGGCTTTGCCTATTAGATATTGGTAGCACTCCTCCAGTTGTGAAAATAAAAAACATCTCCATTGTTAAATGCTCCCTGAGATGCAAAACTACTTCCAGTTAGAACCACTACTCTACATAGATGATTAAAATGTAGGGACAATATTGAAGAGGTCAGGCCAAAGTAAGCAATTTTATTTTCTCAGATTGCCCAAAGCCAAGGTTCAAGGGGGTATAATAAAAGTACCTAGCCAGGAGCGGTATAGTGCCTCCCTGTAATCCCAGCACTTGGGAGGCTGAGGCAAGATTTCTGGGAGTTCAAGGCCAGTCTGGACTACAAAGTGAGTTCAAGAGCACCCTGGACTACATAGCAAGACCCTCTCTCCAAAACAAGAACAAAAACACAACTTATCTCCAAAACAAAAACAAAGAAAAGTACCTATGGGGCTGAAGGGTTAGCTCAGTGGTTCCAGCGCCTGCCTCACAAGCGCAAGATCCTGAGTTTGATCCCTGGTAACCATATACAATGCTGGGCGTGGAGACTCACGCCCACCAGCAATCACTACCACATACCACAGTGCTGGGCGTGGTGGCTCACGCCTGTAATCCCAGCACTCAGGAGGCAGAGGCAGGAGGATTGCTGAGTTCCAGGCTTGCCTGGGCTACATAGTGAGCTCAGGGCTAGCCTGAACTACAAAGCGAGACCCTCAAAAAAAAAAAGAAAAAAAAAAGAAAAGTACCTATGTACCAAAGAGGAAACTTTGATAATGAATTCTGAAAAATTGTACCTTACTATGTCTGACTACCACTGGGACGGGATATAATCATGGATACAAATTTGAATCAGGGGGCTGGAGATTTAGCTCAGTGGTCCCAGCACCTGCCTCGCAAGTGCAAGGCCTTGAGTTCGATCTGGTAACCATATACAATGATGGGCGTGGTGACTCACGCCCACCAGCTATCAATACCACATGCCACAGTGATGGGCATGGTGGTTCACGCCTGTAATCCCAGCACTTGGGAGGCAGAGGCAGGAGGATTGCTGAGTTCCAGGCTTGCCTGGGCTACATAGTGAGCTGAGGGCCAACCTGAACTACAAAGCGAGACCCTGTCTAAAAAAAAAAAAAAATTGAATCAGGGAGTAAATGATTTACACAAAAAAATGAACAAAATTAATTGGATTGAAGAAAGAAAAACAGTGCTCATTTGGGTTCAGTAGGGAACAACTATTGGTACAGTTCATACTTTAGTTCAGTGTGAAAAATAAGCAGAGTTCCTAAAGTAAATTACATCCACTTTTAACATTCATGGTTTTTTTATATTAAAAATAGGAATTCACAAAATCATACACCAAAGAAAATTTGTAAGTGGCTACACCATTATCACAAGGTACTCACATGAACTTACCAAGTAATTTTTGAAAAATCAAAGATTACACATAAATCAGAAATCCTGGAAAAGAAGAATGGCTAAAACCTACAAGATGAAATCCCAGGGAAAGTCATTATTATGTGAAAGAATGATGGATGGCTTTCTATGTGAGAATGAGTGTAACATCATATGGCAGCTTACCTGTAGTTTCTGAGTCAAAGAATCCCTCTGTTCTTGTAGTTCTCTGGCATTATCAATTTCTTGTTTTAATCTTTCTATTTCCTAGAAATGGTAAGAGTAATGTCTTTAACAACTATTAAACTATATCAAAAAAGGGGAAGGCTTACTTTCCCCTGAAATGATTGTCCCATTTTTAGGAAACAGCACTTTAATACACATTCCTTTATACTGACTTTCAGAGGGATGTGTCCATCTTTATAGGATTGTTTTTCGAATAGAATGATTCTCAGCAGCAAATCTAACTTGCTATAGAACTGCTTAGAAACACAATCTGCTCATTTTAAAGGCTGCTTCAAGCTTTGAGATTGAATTCTTTCCTAGGATATTAAAGCTTTTGACTGGAAACTGGACACAGAATCAACTGGTCAAATTGTTTTAAACTCTCATGGCTTCCTGTTGATTTTGTAAACTCACTCCTTACACAGAAGGTAACAGGCACTGTCTTCATCTAACTGCCTGACCAGTTCAACATAGCTCATAGTAACAGAAATGAGAATGGGGGAAATATGAACAAGTTCCACACCACTGAAGAAAGATTTCACCTTAAAAAGAGTATGCAATCTTACTTATATTCTGTGCATCTGAGAAACCAGTATTTGGAAACATTTTAGCCTGACACAGGTAGAAAGCGACAAATACCTCTTCTTTTACTTTCAGTGTCTCTTCCAGTTCTTGTATTGTCTGATTTAATTCTGTCTTATGGGTATGCACTGCATTTGCTTGGCTGCTTACACATTCAAGCTCTGTCACCTAAAATTCAATGAGAACAAAGGTGAAATTAAATGACAATTTAAAAGAGATTCTTGCTGAAGACACAGTAAACCCTTGATGTGTGAATAATTTTGGAGCAAAATATGAAAATTAATTTTAAGAACTAGTAATACAATCAGCATGACAGAAATTCTTTAAAGATACATGTTTAAGATGAAGTTATATGAACAAAGGAAATATTTATATACTTGGTCATGGACAAGTTAGGAATAGTACTTAAGTGATTTCTTGACAGCACAGAACTTCTATAATGGAACACATATTCACGATCAGATATGGCCATCTGTCCTTTATCTACAGCCTTCAAATTAAAAATGGGCTGTGAAAACTGGTCTTGTAGAAGTGAGAAGTTTTTCAAGTTTTTACATTTCCAAAATGTAATGGAATTTAGAAAAAATATATGCTTAAAATACAACTTACAGTATTTGATAGTAGAATGACTTCATATTCATAGTGCTTCTCAGAAGATTTCTTTAGTAAGAATTTACTGACGACCCAAAGAGCTAGTTTCTTTTTTTTTTTTTTCTGTCCTCCCCCCCAACCCCTTTCCCACATACTGCACACAGTGGGATTCTTTGTTTCGGTTTTGAAACAGGGTCTTGCTATGTAGTTCATACTGGCCTTGAACTCACTATGTATCCCAGGTTGGCCTCGAACTTGTGATGACACTTGTGCCTCACCCTCCCGAGTGCTGGGATTCTAGGCAACATGCCCTATTCAAGTGCAGTTTTTTGTTTTTTGCAGTGCTGGGGATCAAACTTGGGCCCTTGTGCTTTCAAAGTAGGTGTGATACCACTGAGCTAAATCTCTGGCACTTTAAGTGTAGTTTTGATAGACACTTCCCTAATTGACCCCAGTTATTTACCCATCCACTTTGGTGAAAATATACACTTTCAGCTAAAAACAGTCTAGTCTCCTTGTTCTGAGAACAAGCCATGTTCATGTACACCTTGACTTCACTAGACTGTCCTCACTCTGACAACGGAAGATCATTCTAACCTTGCCCAGCCAGCAGCTCACAGTCCATCACACTTTCTCCAGACAGCCAACCTTATTTGTGTACACCCACAGAGCTCTCTTGTTCTTCTGCTCACAAAACAGATGATCCATTAAAAAAATCTTGGGAATTAGCTTTTTATTATTAAGTATATGTATATTGTCTTTTGTTTGATTAGATAATACATTTCCTAAGGGCAGGTCCAGTTCTGGTAATGATGATATTAGACTCTTTTTTTTCCATAGATAACAATCGGACACTATGGACAAAATATAGAAGTCAACGGTTTGAAGGACCTGATGAGTAACCAAATTGACAGAAGGACAAAGAAAGCAGTCTCACAGTGTACAATATATAACTCACATATCTTGTACTTGCATATAGGCACTTGCCATTCTGCTAAACCACTGGGACAAATTCAAACAGAAAACTAGTCTCACTTCCCTGAGGAGCCTGAGCATTAGGGGACCCCATAGAACAGAGGAAGGAGCCAGAAGTCAGGCAGTTAAAGAAAGGAGCCCTAACTAAACACATAAGTTTTCTACAACCTTTAGCTAACTGCAGCTTAACAGGCACAGGTGAGAGCCCAGGCCCAGGGCCCAGGAGCTTGAGAACCAAGCTCTATCTGACAGTTGAAATAACCAAGCTCTGGCAAGGCTTCCTCCAGAGGAGCGTTAACAGTTCTACCCCACCACACTAACCCTAGTCCATGACACCTCAGAACACCTGTGCTTTCAAGGTTTCTGAGGACTAAGTGATTTACCTCTGAATTAAGTAAAAATTTAAATAAATCAACTCTAACAATGTATAGGTCCACCATTCCACAATATCTAGCTAACCCACAAGTAATTTAACTGTCTGTTGATTAAAAAAACCTACATTCTTGCCGGGCGTGGTGGCTCACTCCTGTAATTCCAGCACTCGGGAGGCAGAGACAGGAGGACTGCTGAGTTCAAGGCTTGCCTGCGCTACATAGTGAGCTCAGAGCCAACCTGAACTACAAAGCGAGACCCTGTCTTAAAAAAAAAAAAAACTACATTCTTCAAAGGAAGATAGCAAAACTATGGTCTCTACAAAACTTCATTTCAGATGGAAATGGGTGCACTCAGGCTACAAAAGTTCATTTCAGGGGCCGGAGATTTGGCTCAGTGGTTCCAGCGCCTGCCTTGCAAGTGCAAGGTCCCTGGTTCAATCCCCGGTAACCACATACAACAATACTGGGCATGGTATGTCCACTGGCAATCAGTAGCTCATACCACAGATGCTGGGCTTGGTGGCTCAAGCCTGTAATCCCAGCACTTGGGAGGCAAAGGCAGGAGGATTGCTGAATTCAAAGCTTGCCTGGGCTACATAGTGAGCTCAGGGACAGCCTGAACTACAAAGCGAGACCCTGTCTCAAAAAAAAAAAAAAAAAGTTCATTTCAAAGTCCAATATACAATTATAAAATGACTATACTGTAAAATAATACTGTAGTCAAGAGACAAATCTGTCTGATCAAAGGGTGAGAGAATTTATTGCCAGTATACTTACAAAAAGAGAAACACTAAAGGAAGTCATTTGGGATTCAGGGTAATGATGCCTGAGAGAAATTCAGATCTAAAAAAGCAAGAACACTGGAAACTGTAATTATGTGAGTGAATAAAAAAGTCATTTCTTTCTTTTCTTAAATTCTTTAAAAGTTAAGTAATAAGGAAAACTTCTTTAATGGCAGAGATGTCATAATAAGGAGACATGATAGCTCCTAAAAGTATTTATTGCCTATAATTTAATTATTAGAACTTTTTTTTTTTTTTGAGACAGGGTCTCACTTTGTAGTTCAGGCTGGCCCTGAGCTCACTATGTAGCCCAGGCCAGCCTTGGACTCAGCAATCCTCCTGTCTCTGCCTCCCACCCGGCACTGTAGTATGTGGTACTGATTGCTGGTGGGCGTGAGTCACCATGCCCAACACTGTATGTGGTTGCTGGGGATTGAACTCAGGACCTTGCGCTTGTGAGGCAGGTGCCGGTACCACTGAGCTAAATCTCCAGCCCTAGAACTTACATAGTTCAGTAGTATTCTAAGTCTATTCATACTATTGTGAGATAGATCTCCCAATCTTTTTCATCTTACAAATCTAAAAGTACAGGACTATTAAACTACTTCCCTCCCGCCTTCCTCGTAAATTAATTTTTACACACCAGATATTTTTTCAGTTTTAATTACCTCCTTGCTTCTATCCCATACCTACTCACTTCTTATATCCTGATCCTATTATGTACCTCATATCATCTCTTAGTAAGTCCATTCTCTATTGTCTATGGAGTTTGCTTACTTGACACGCTTTTTGAAAAGAAATTACTATCATTTGCTTCCCGTAGGGTGAATGTACTTCTATACTTTGAATAAAAATTATTAGTAATTGTTTGGGTTTCTGATATTAATGGAATTGGGATTTGCAATTTCCTTTTCCTATCTCAAATTTCTAATATTTCCAATTTTTTTTTTTTTTTTGAGACAGGGTCTCTTTTTGTAGTTTAGGCTGGCCCTGAGTTCATTATGTAGCCCAGGCAAGCCTGGAACTCAGCAATTCTCCTGCCTCTGCCTCCTGAGTACAGGTGTGAGCCACCACACCTGGCACTGGGGTATGTGGTGCTGATTGCTGGTGGGCTGAGTCTCCACGGCCAGCATTGTATGTGGTTACCGGGGATCAAACTCAGGACCTTGCGTTTGCGAGGCAGGCACCGGAACCACTAAGCTAAATCTCCAGCCCTAATATTACCAATTTTTAGTAGTTTTCCATCTATATTTTTCAAATTCTTCCTTCTTTAAAATACACCAATAAAAATAAATAAAACAATGAATTGTACAGAGTATACGGTATTTTTTCATGGCTGAAAACACTAAGCTGCAAGAACCAACATTCAAAGGTCAGTTAGCTCAATTGATTTCAAAAGCTGTTCATTTTCATTGAACTATGGAAAATACTTTCCTTAACCAAACAAACCACCATAACATAACCCATGCATATATGCTGACAACCAATGAATATCCCCAGAAGATGTCTTGGAGCTGAATCCACATGCAAATTTCCCCTGGCGGATGAAACCGGTATCTGAGTCTCTAGGGCCGGACAGGCTGAACTCACCCGCTTGTGCAGGCGTTCTGCTTCCTCCTGATAGGCAGCGAGCTGCTGTTTCCATTGTTTCACGTTGGCAGTGGACTCTAACAGGGCTGCAGTGAGTTTGGCGTTATTTCCTTTGAGGGTAGCCAGTTCAGCCTCCCAGTGTTTGCTGATTGCTGAACTAAAATAACAAGAAAATTCCATTCACCGTACTGAATACTGTTTCTGAAGTGACAGCAGCACTCAGTTCTTTACCTAAGAATGTGTTCAGACAACCCCAAAACAATAAAGACACAAAACTTCACTGAACCATTCCCAGTTAAGAAATACAAAAAGTACCAAAGTACTAGCCTGAACATGGACTAGTTTCCACTTTCATTACAAAATACAGGTAGTACCAACCAATTCCTTACTCTCTCCTCCTTGCCCCACAAAGGATCCCACCAAATTGCCAAGGATACTCCCAACTCCTCAACTCAGGTCTCCTCCTTCCTCAGACTCCTGAGTAGCTGGGATTATAGATACAAGCCACCAAACCCAGTACTACTCATTCTCTTTTGAGAAATAAACATTGTGTTAAAAAAAAAAATTAGCTGGGTATGATGGCTCATGCCTGTAATCCCAGCAATTGGGAGGCAGAGGCAGGCTGAGTTTGAGAGTTGCCTGGGCTACATAGTGAGCTCAGGGCCAGCCTGAACTACAAAGCAAGACTGTCTCAAAAAAACAAAAAACAAACAAAACTAAAACAACACCTAGCAATATACTTTTTAAAAAGAGTACCAAGTAGACACTTAAGTGTCAATAAGGTTAAGGGTATGCCATATGGTGTTACTTTTGAAATTCTTTTTGATTTATAGCATAATGTTCAGGATTTTTAAATGCTACAAAACATATACTTATTGCAAAATAGTTGATTTCATATGATAGGTTCAACCTAGACTAGCCCAGTGACTTAATTTCTGATATAATCCTACTGTCATAGAGAAGACTAGAGCAATCCCCTTCTCATCATTTAATACTGTACTTGATAATTTACCTAATTAAGTTTCTCAACCAAGATAATTACCTATACAAAGACAATTCTTTTCGTTGGAAAGATTGCCCTCATGATAATTCCTTTCTTAACTTTACAATGAAGAAAGAACTGCTTCATTTGCAAAGTTTCTCTCATTACTGAAGTTTATTTTTATTAGTGAAATTCTACTTACCTCTTCCTATTAATTATTAACTAAGCTTATTGCACTTTAAAACCACTACTTTTTTTTTTGAGACAGGGTCTTGTTTTGCACTTCAGGCTAGCCCTGAGCTCACTATGCAGCCCAGGCAATGCTCTAACTCACAGCAATCCTCCTGCCTCTGCCTCCCAAGTGCTGGGATTACAGGTGTGAGCCACCATGCCTGGCATTGTGGTATGTAGTATGTGGTACCAAGAATCAAACTCAAAACCTGTGCTTCTGAGGCAGACACTGGAACCACTGAGCTAAATCCTCAACCCTTAAGACTATTCAATGTTCTTCTGTTTGGTACGTCATCTGAATATTTTTACAGTTTAAGATTTGACAGAAATTTTTTTTTTTGAGACAGGGTCTCGCTTTGTAGTTCAGGCTGGCTCTCAGCTCACTATGTAGCTCAGGCAAGTCTGGAACTCAGCAATCCTCCTGCCTCTGCCTCCTGAGTGCTGGGATTATAGGCCTGAGCCACCACACCTGGCACTGTGGTGTATGGTTACTGGGGACTGAACCAGGGACCTTGGGCTTGCTAGGCAGGTGCCAAACCACTGAGCCCAAGATTTTAGAGTAATTTTAATAGACATTTATATAAAAAAGACAGTTTCCATGAGCAAGATTTTTAAAGCTTAATGCCCAACCCTAAAATTTTAAAACACTCTGATACAGGCTCTTGCTACATTGTGCAAGTGGGGCTGGGAATTGTGAGCTTCTTGCCTCAGTTTCCCCGAGTGCTGAGAAATGTGCACCACCATGACTGGCTCCTGTACTGTTCTTTAAAAAAAAAAAAAAAAAAGCATTATTTCAGCCAAAGAATGAAAAAAATATCACATAAACTCAAACTCAGACACACTATAAAATAATTGACAAAACTATTTTTAAAAAGAAGACTGGGCTGGAGATTTAGCTCAGTGGTTCCAGCACCTGTCTCGCAAGTGCAAGGCCCTGAGTTCGATCCCGGTAACCACATACAATGCTGGGCGTGGAGACTCACACCCACTGCCATCAATACCACATACCACTGTGCCAGGCGTGGTGGATCACGCCTGTAATCCCAGCACTCAAGAGGCAGAGACAGGAGGATTGCTGAGTTTTAGGCTTGCCTGGGCTACATAGTGAGCTCAGGGCCAGAATGAAATACAAAGCGAGACCCCTGTCTCAAAAAAAAAAAAAAAAAAAAAAAAGGAAAACTAAGGAATTCAATGAACCAAACAAGAAGAAATAACAACCAAATGTAACGTGGGATCCAGGGCAGGTTCCCTGAACAAAGGAAGATGCTGCTGAAATCTCCAGTTGGTCAGTTGGGCAGTATTAACGTGAACTTCCTAAGTCTGATAATCACACCAGTCCTAGTAAAACAGGAATACCAGGCAAAGCCAGGTAAAGGTCACATGGGACTCTCTGAAATTTCTGTCTTTTCTGAAAGTGTAAAATTAGTTTAAACATGAGAAGTTGAAATGTACCTAAAATTTATTAAATAACAAAAATCTCATCAAAACATGGAAGGAAAGAATACAACAGTAAGCCAAACTATTAATTTAATAATGCATTTCTGTTTTGAAAAAGAAAACTTCCTTTGTGAATGACTTTCAGATTTAGTTTTTTAAGCAGATACTTATTCACCTGTTCTAACTGAATTACAGAACTTTTATTTAAATGGACCCCTGAATCTGACAGTTAAAACCCTAGTGAACTACTTAAAGCCCTTGCTACATGGAAACATCAAATCTCTTTAAAAGTTCAAAGAAAAATGATTTTGATGACTTATTTCTAAAACCCATCTGTTAAGGTTACACAATTAAAGTAAGCTGGGTTACTGTGCCTTTACAGTAGAACAAAAAATTAAGGGTGCTTTAATATTTTATTTCTTTAGGTTTTACTTTAGAATCCATTGATAGCAAAATCCATTAAAAAATCTGAGAATTTCACCTACATCAAAATGATTTCTTTAATTATCTGCGTGACCTTTGACTCATTTCTCATCCACTTTGAATAAAGAGACAGGTCAAGGTCTGCTTTATCCAAATGTTAGCCACTTGGCACAGGTGGCCATTTATATTTAAATTGCTAAAAATTAAAAGTTAAAAATACAGCTTATTTACTTCATCAGGCACATTTTGTGTTCTCAAAAGGCACACATGACCAGTGGCTGAACAGTAAAGACACATGACATTTAATCATGACAGTGTCACCCTACAAATCTCTGTATTTCTGACTAGGTCTGCAATTCTGCATTACAGGCTGAATTCTTTTCCCTCAACATTACTGGTTGATACAGTAAGATGGCAGCCAGCATAAAAGATGCCAGCAAAACACAGCCCCTCCAGAACCTGGAATTGAGACACATGGAAAACAATTTAGCAAATAGAAGAGCTTCAGGAATCAAGAAAGAGCTGACAGGAAAGCCACAAAACAGATTAAAAACTGGAAAAACTGAAGACAACGCAGAAGAGCAAAGCAGTCTGGAGTGGCCCCCACTCCTGGCTCCAGGAAGGGGGTCCTATCTCTGGGAAAACAAGGTGAGCCCCGAGAAGGTTGCAGCTAGAAGTTATTGTCAACTGCAAATACAGTGTGAGGTTTTACTCTGAAAGTGACTTGGGTGCAGCAGGCTGGAGTTGGAGAGGAAAGCCACTGTGGTGCCCACTGTATTTGGGAATGACATAATCAGGAGCTGTTTCAGGAAGGCTTTACTGTTTGAGAGTGAGCTACTCTGAGAATCAGAAGTAACACAGCAACTATACTTCAGGGTTTTTGGGGTCACCTTCCTGTAGCGACTGGAAGAGGATGGCCTCAGAGAGAGGTATATGGAAAAAGGGCTGGCTAGGCAGACTCCCTGAGAAGTTTAAGCAGCATGAGCTGAGGCTGGGAAGGTCAGGGTTGTCCTGCTCTGTGGTGAAAAGCCAGGTTGGTCATGTAGTTTTCTGAGAAGGCTGGGCCTCAAAGTGCTGACCGTAAGTCCAGCAGACTGCTGCCATTCCCATCCCCATCCCATGTCTACTTCTAGCACACAATGGGATGGCCTATTTTCTGCAAAGAGCATCAAGGGTACACCTCGGCGGAGACTGTCACCACATCCTAGTGTGTATGGACAAGGGGTCTCTAGAGCAAGGGGCCACCTCACAAGGACACTGCTTTATAGCTAGGCACAGACAATGTGACCTGGGGTAAACAGAAGGGTGTAAATACTAGAAGTCCATGGAGAGAATATAGCTCTGAGGCATACCATACCCACTGACTGACCTTGCCAAGTGGGAAGGTGGGACAGGACCCAATATTTGCTACCACAAAGTGGGCATGGAAACAAAATAGGCCCTAACTGTGGTTCACTGTCTCTTCCCCTATCTCATGGATTCTAACACTACAAGCCTTGGAAAGAAAACACCATTCTAATAGATGGAGGATTGTTTTGGACTTGCTTTTCTTTGTGTAGTGGAGTGCTGCTTTTGGTCTTTTAAAATTTTTAAACTTTTAAAATTTTCTTCTTTTACTATGTTATTTTTCCTTTGTTAACTATTTTTATTCTGCAATTGGATTAACCTTTTTTCCTTTTCTCTTTCAAATTTAATTTTTTTCTTTCCCCCTCTATTTTTACTGCTGTTAATCTTTATTAATTTTTAGCTATTTAGTTGACCATGTTATTACTGTTGAATTATTTTCTTTTGGGTAGGTGGTATAGTTGTTGGTTTTAGTAGATATTGACTATATGTCAATGTTTGATTTGTCTTTGTGTCTATAATTGCAGAACGTTTTTTTCTACTGTTAAGGGTGGCATAGTTGTAGTTTTGACTAGTCCTTATGGTATGACAATATCTAGTTTGCTTTTAAATCTCTTATTGTTGCTTATTTTTATTGTTATTGGTGGCAATAGCCATTGCTTTTGAGTAAGTCTTACTACATGCCCCTCTGGTTTATTTTTGAGCTCTTAACATCATTGCAGTTCATTTTCTCCTGAGTGGTGTTGAGGATCAAGCCCTCAGAAGAAGGCTGGACATTAAAAAGACCCTCAAATATTATGCTGAGTAAATTGAAGAGAAGTACAAACACTAGAACGTAGCCAAAGCCAAGGACTCATCACAGGAAAATGGAACCTAACTAAAAAATCTCAACAATAGTGACAGAGTTTTACTTCCCTAGTTGTTTTTCAATGTTACAATACAAAAACAATGGAAATATGAGAAAGCCCGGCAATAAGATGCCCCCAAAACTCCTAAATTCCTCAAAAGCTGATCTCATGGACACTGAAGTACAGGCAGAGAACTAAAAAAGTACATGACCAAAATGTTTGAAGAGATCAAGAAGAAATATATAAATAAATTCATAAGATGTTTAGCAAGCTTAAGGAAGATATAATTAAACAAAGGATTTTACTCATAAAATGTTTGACAAGCTTAAAGAAGAAACAAACAGTAAACTAACTGAGTTAAACACAATACAAGATCAGAATGATCATTTTGGTAAAAACAAGGAAATTATGAAAAGAGAACAAGCAGAATTACTAGATATGAAAAGTCCAATAGAAAGTGTGTATAGCAGAACTGACTGATGTGATGACAAAGTGTCAAAAATTGAAGATAAGGTGAGTCAATGATAAACTCAATGATACCTTAAAAATAACAAGATATCATGCAAAATGGACTCACCTGCCATTGGAGAACTCAAAGAAAAAATACAGCATTATAGGAATAAAGAAAAAATAAAAGATGACAAAAAATTTTATTTCTGAAATCACAGCAAAAAACCTTTCCAGGGCCGGAGGGTTAGCTCAGTGGTTCCGGCGCCTACCTCACAAGCGCAAGGTCCTGAGTCTGATCCCCGGTAACCACATACAATGTTGGGTGTGGAGACTCACACCCACCAGGCATCAATACCACATACCACAGTGCCAGGCGTGGTGGCTCACGCCTGTATTCCCAGCACTCGGGAAGCAGAGACAGGAGGATTGCTGAGTTCGAGGCTTGCCTAGGCTACATAGTGAGCTCAGGGCCAGCCTGAACTACAAAGCGAGACCCTGTCTCAAAACAAAACAAAACAAAACCTTTCCAAATCTAAAGAAATAATTCAGTATTCAAGTACAGGAGGCATGCACACAGAAGATCAAATAGCCACTACAAGAAAAGAACCTTTCTATGACATATCATAATAAAAAAATTCAACCTAAAGAGGATACTAAAAGCTGTTAGAGAAAATCAGCAAGTACTTTATGAAGGCAAGCCTATGAGAATCACATGGAGATTTCTTAGCACAAACCTTACAGGCCAGAGTTTGGAGCCAAATTTTTCAAACCCTAAAACAAAATAATCATCAACCCAGACTTTTATATCCTCACAAAATTAGCCTTGAAAATTGACGGGAACTAAAGACTCCATCACAATAAATCCTAAAGTAATGTTACCACTAAACCAGCAGTGCATAAAATATATAACAGAATCCAACAAAGAGATGGAGAGGCTGAAGACAGAGGGAATCACCCTTTCATTATAATAAAGAAAAACACCAGAAAAACAATTTAATGTCAGGATTCAGTAATCATGTTAGAATTGTACCTCTTGATGTCAGGGCTTTGACTCCCCAATCAAAAGAGACTAATAAATTTGACCAAAAAACAAAACTGAAAACATATATTACCTAAAGGAGACACATCTCATCCACAAGATGAGATGGCTGGTTGTCACTGAAAGTGAAAAGATGACCAAGAGTGAAAGGATAGAATGTGGTATTCTATGCAACCATGACCCAAATATCTATCATACTTGTGAACATAGCAGACTTTGAGACAGATTGATCAGAACAGACAGATGCCACAACATATTGGTAAAGACAACAATTCAGCAAGCAGAGAATATATAGATATATGTTTTTGAGACAGGGTCTCGCTTTGTAGTTCAGGCTAGCTCTGAGCTCACTATGTAGCCCAGGCAAGCCTCGAACTCAGCAATCCCCCTGTCTCTGCCTCCCGAGTGCTGGGATTACAGGCGTGAGCCACCATGCCTGACACTGGAGTATGTGGTGCTGATTGCTGGTTGATTGCTGGTGGGCGTGAGTCTCCACGCCCAGCACTGTATGTGGTTACCGGGGATCGAACTCAGGACCTTGCGCTTGTGAGGCAGGTGCCGGAACCACTGAGCTAACCCTCTGGCCCGAGAATATAATTTTTATATTGAATGTTGATGCACCTTACTTTACAAAATAAAAACTACTAGATATAAGGAGGGAAATAGATACTAACATAATTGTAGTGGGAGATTTCAATATCCCACTCTCACAACGGTCAACTGGACAAAAAAATTAAATATCAGAGTTAAACCACAGCAGTGGACAAATAGACTTAATAGGTATCTACAGGGTAGGTATCATCCAACAATAACAGAATATGCATTTTTCTCACTAGCACACAAGAAACTTTCCCAAATAGACTATATCTTAGACCAAAAAGCAAGCTTAAATAAATACATAAGAAATGAAATAATTCCCTGCATACTACTGTATCGCAGTGGAATGAAACTAGAAATCAACAGCAAAAGAGGAAACTATAGAAACACATGGATATAAAGTAATTTATTATTCAATAATCAATGGATCATACAGAAATCAGGGAAGAAATTAAAAGAGCCAAGTTTATAGCTTTGATTGCACAAATTGAAAGAAATGCATAACCTCAAATAAATCATACAAAAACCTTGGTTTGTGAGAATATGTAATTTATTCAGCTTGTAATCTAAAGCACTTGTATATGAAGGAAGCATGAGAGAAGGGGAAAGAACAGTTGTGATCACGTGATGTTTGGCGTGATACACTACTCAGAAGACATTGCTCATCTACCAATTTCTTAGAAAGATTTGCTTATCTTGTGGAACACTCACAAAGTTGCAAACTTGCAGTACAAAGGCTTTTTTTTTTTGGAGAGACCAGGTCTTGCTTTATAGTTCAGGCTGGCCCTAAACTCAGTATGTAGCCAGGCTAGCCTCAAACTCACAGCAATCCTCCTGCCTCTGCCACTCGAGTGCTGGAATTACACCCGGCACTGTGGTATTTGGTACTGGAGATTGAACTCGGGACCTTGTGCTTGCAGGCAGAAGGCAGAACCACTGAGCTAAATCCCTGGCTCCTGTAGTTCACAGTTATACTGGTAATGCAGTATCTCAAATTCTTAGAAAAAGAACAATCCAAATCCAAAACTAGTAGAATAAAAGAAATATCTACATTCTTATATTTGATTCCAAGTAACAAGTACATTTTCTCAACTTATGCTGCAACATTAACCAAAATTTTATTACTTGGTAAATCTGAACCTTTCAGAGAGCAATCTTCCTTTATATGCTGCTCTTTGAGTAATCCATCTTTCTAGAATACAGGATAAAAAGTAACTTAAAAAAACTTTTAGTCAATCTTTCCTGGTATCTTTGTATTTTTTCATATATGCCTTTTACCACTAGGTGTATAAATGCTTCTATCAGAGTGCCTTATACAATTTCAATTTACAGTAATTTCCAAAAGGTATCATAAGAAGTTCTACATGTTAGTGATCTTAGATGCGATTTTTTTTCTGCACTGTGAACTGAACTTGGGGTCTAGAACATGTTAGGCAAGCACTCCACCACTGAGATACATCTCCATTTCCTTGGGTATATTTTAGTCCTACAAATACGTTAATGTTTTGAACAATAATTAAAAAAAATATGTTCCTTTCTTTAGTTTTCAATTCTAAGATAATCATATTACCCCCAGAGGACTGATATTTAGCAGCAAATAACATCTTGGGATTAATTCTGATGCCCAACTCTGATGCCTGAATTATTGGGTATACCAGTAATTCAGAGATTGAAACACCACTGTTATCAGGTCTGAATGCTAGAATAAAGGTGAAACAATTCTTTATTCTTATCATTGTTCAATAAAGTTTCCCTTCAGAAAGGACCAGCAGGTTCTGTGTTGGCTTCAGATCTCTAGAGGGAGTTTAAAACACTCCAAAGACATCATGGAAGGTCCGAAGATTTAGCTCAGTGGCGACATGTCTGCCTTACAAACATAAGATCCTGAGTTCAATCCTCGGTTACTCCAAAACAAAACAAACAAAATGTAGAACTGAGAAAAATATTCAGATTTTTTTTTTCCTTTTTCAGTATGGGAGATTGAACTCAGGCCCTTGTGCTTTCAAGGTAGGTGGTACCACTTGGCCAAATCCCCAGTCCTCAGATAACTTTTAAAAAAGGATTTAGACAGGAGTCAGAGACAGGAGGATTGCTGAGTTCGTGGCAGCTTGCCTGGGCTACATAGTGAGCTCAGGACCAGCCTGAACTACAAAGTGAGACCCTGTCTCAAAAAAAAAAAAAAAAAAAAAAAGGATTTAGAAAGGGATGCAATAAGCTTCCCCCCACCTCAACAAGAGTCTCTGCACTGTCATTAGCTCAAAACCTAACCCTACAATCACTGTATAGTGCTGTCTTGTCTCAGGGTCTGACTGTCAGGCTATCTCCACCCTGCCTACTCCTTCACTGCGAACACACAGGGACACACACCTACTTGCATGCCACTTTCAGGGCCACACTGACCCCAAGCTAGTTCCACTTATTATTTTTCTGGTATTTTCAACAGTTTAGGGTCTAGATTTTTCCTTATTAATTAAATTTAAGTTATCTTTCTAAAGATAGGGTCTCACAACTATGTAGTTCATGCTGGCCCTGAACTCATGGCAATCTTC